>PJEM01000763.1:240468-406918 GCA_004023845.1 Helogale parvula
TCTCTCTTCCCCTCCCCCCCCCCATGGGAATAAGGAATCCCTATATTTTCCTTTACCTCCTGGGAAGCTTTCGTCATCTATAAGACTAAAGAGGTCTAGGTCACCCGTTGATTAAGGCTTAAAATGTGATGGGAAATTAGAGTCTGTATTATAAGAATAAGGAAAAGATGGCCTTTGCAAGAGACAGAGTACTTGCAGAAGTCAATATGCAGTGGGTTGTTCTTTTTGTTCTGGGTCCTGTATAGGTGGTAGTTTTAGCCAAATGACAATAAAAAATGAGGGCAGGGGAGCTGAGGCCTTAGGATTTTGCAAACTAGTGTCAGAGACTGACAAGTCACCAAATAGGATAGGAATGACCACAGGGCTGCGTAGTAGCCTGGAATCAGCATGTAGTGGTAATATCACCATTAGCACTAGAGAATGCTGTTTCTAAACTTCTGGAACTTGGAGAAGTCTAAAGAACTAGTCTGAGTAATCAAAAAACACAGTATTGAATTGGGTGGTTAGGCAGAGGCAAACCACACAGACAAAAGGAAAGAGTGCAGATTCAGGGTGTCTTTGGGGGTGGTTTATCATGGAGGAAGGCAAGTTCAGATGGGCGGGAATGTGGGAAGGGGGAGATTCAGAGATGAGGGGAAACAGGGGCTCTGGAGGAGGGATTAGAATCGTTAGGTTGTGTGTTTTGTGGAGAGTAATCTGTTTCTTCCCTGAGGTAGAGGGAGTCATTAAAATATGTTGGGGGAGGTGTGCAATGACAGAATTGTAATTCTAGCTCCTGCGAACTGTCCTACGTTCCCTTCAGATCAAAGAAAACATGAAGTGGTTTATTCAGTTGTTTTAATGGTTTTATTTGGTGGACTAACAGAGCAAAATAAGATGTATAACAATGAAAACAATGGACCCTGTTACATCCCAACTTGTATTATCAGGATTTAGGGGAAAAAATGGGTTTTGAGTATGACAGGGAGTGTGGTCTTGCTGGAAATGTGGGCTTTGAACCAGAATGAGATGGGAGAAAGCGTTACAAGTTGAAGAGTGTGAGTGGCTAGTGCTGGTGGTGGTGGAGTGTGTGCGTGCGCGCGTGCGTGTCTGTGTGTGTGTGTGTGTGTGGTGCATGCATAGTTTATAGGGAGAAACTGGTGTGAAAGACCTTGAGATGTGTCCAATACTGATGACAGGATGTAATAATCTTGAAATTGATTTCATAGAAAGTTTCGGACTCTATTTTTGAGCAGGTGACTAGACTGATGAAAATAATACATTTCCTAATTTGCCTGTGGTATTCAGGTATTCTAAAAGGCAGAGTGGTATTATTGGAGAGACAACAGGATAAGCTACCAAAGAAAAAATACAGAAAATCCAATGGTAACATAGACTGCAGAACTAAAAGCATCGTAAAATTAAAAATGGCTCCAGCATGAACCCCTGAAGCTTAGACCCCCCTACTCACCAGACCACCCTCTCTGAGGGAGAAGTGAGAAAATTATCCTTGCTTATGGAATAGTCACCTCTGCTTCTACTCCTTATGATAACACCATTTCAGTAGTACTTGGTCTCGGGTTTTATCACACACAGGTCATCCCAATACTAATGGGTAACTTTTTCTGTCAGCAAGGAATACAAAGAAAAGCAGGAGTGTCTTCAGGTCACAAGCACTTAGTTTGGTTTTTAAGCCAGTCTAAAGCCAGGGTTCAGGCATGCCTGGAATTTGGAGGTTTCCCAGACATTGTCCAATCACATACTTGTTTTACATTAGAATCTAGTATTCTTATGGGAATTTTCTATTATTTTGAAACTTTAGTTAAATCACAGCTTATAAAAGTAAATCCATAAAACTGGAAACTTTTAATGCTTATCATATCTTTATCTTTATTCTTATCATACTCTTCATTTATTCATTTCAAGCCATTTTTAATGAGAATTAAATTATATTATATTTTAGGGGCACCTGGCTAGCTCAGTGTCTGACTCTTGGTTTCGGCTCAGGTCACGAGCTCATGGTTCATGAGTTCCAGCCCTGTATCCAGCTCTGTCCTGACAGTGCAGAGCCTGCTTGGGATTCTCTCTCCCCGCCCCCCTCTGTCCCTCTCTGTTCATGCTCCCTCTCTCTCTCTCTCTCTCTCTCTCTCAAAATAAATAAACTTTGAAAAAATTATATATAGTACAGAGAGTGTTTTATGAGAAAAGCATATGCTTAAGGCCAGTTTAAATCACTAAATTGATAACATATGCCAGAATAACTTCTAAGGTCATTTTACTGATAACTTTTACAGTTTTTAGTATTTCAGATACAAATACATCCTAGTTGTGATTTAAACCTAACAGACCAAAATGCAGTTCATCAATAGAGATCGAATTGATACTAAAGGAAATCTTTATACAAAAATGTGATTGTGTATTTTAAATATTTGCACTGTAAGGGAAAACACATTGGCTTTGGGATCTTAGTCAAGTTGGTGACTTGACTAGAAATTGCCAGAAATTATGGCTAACACCATAGTTTAGCAATTAACTTGATTCATGGTTCGCACGAAGTCAGCGGAGCATGGACTGTGCTTATCTGATGGTGGAGTATGCATTGATGTATTTGTGGCCTCCTGGCTCCAGGACAGGGACTGAAATGATGACTTGAAAACTATGTTGTTTCACCGAAGAGAGCTCTTACTTCCTATAAATTCCTGTTAATGTGAATTTGAAGTACATTCAGACAAATCTTATTAATGTAACTTTATCCTGTTAATCTAGGGACTCAGCACACTGATCTTTTCCCAAGGAAGAGTAGAGTGAAGGATTGAAAGAACATCAGTAAGTAAAATAGTCATTTGCTAGAAACACGTTCCCCCTTGAAATGGAGTGGGTGCAGGTCTAGCCCGCCCATCCACTCCCTCCCTGCCAGGGACTTCCCAGGAGCAGTAGAATCCGCCAGTAATGGGCTGAGGATGACTTTGATGCTGAGTTACTGATTGGGTCCCCATGTTGTTAGCCAGATGTTCTAAGGTTCAGAGGACTGCATTTTCACAATGTAAATATGAAATAGGAAGGCCAGAGACCTAATGGGCTTTGGTCAAAAGCAGTCTTTGAGGGGTGCCTGGGTGGCTCAGTGATTAGGCATCTGACTTCAGCTTAGGTCATGATCTCACAGTTTGTGGGTTCAAGCCCCGCATTGGGCTCTGTGCTGACAGCTCAGAGCCTGGAGCCTGCTTTGGATTCTGTGTCTCCCTCTCTTTCTCTATACTCCCCTGCTCGTGCTCTGTCTCTCTCCCTCTCAAAAATAAATAAATATTTTTTAAAAAGGCAATCACTTTGAGGTTTTCAGACATAAACATTAGAGGAGTTAAAATTGGGCTGGTGGTATTAGGGGGAGCAGGGTGAGTAGGCAACAGAGGAGGAATATTTGAAAACCAGTCAAGTTCTTGAGGACCAGTCCTTCCTGAAGACCGGTCTTCTGTACCCAGCAGTTGTGTTGACTGTTGTAGCTGATTGGTGACTGTCCCCAAGTATCCAGGCGTCAGCAATCTGAAACCTGCAATAGGCTAACCATCTCATCGCAGGTGGCTTGGGACCTCTCCCGGGTACCACACCCAATTCATCATCAACATCAATGGGAGCTTTTAAAGTCAAGACTCCAGGGGCACATGGGTGGCTCAGTTGGTTAAGTGTTCAACTCTTGATTTCAGGTCAGGTCCTGATTTCATGGTTATGGGATCAAGCCCCTTGTCGGACTCTGTGCTGACAGCTCAGAGCCTACTTAGGATTCTCTCTGTCCTTCTCTCTGTCCTTCCCTGCTAGTAGTTGCTCTCTCTTTCTTTCTTGTGCACATTCTTTCTCTATCTCAAAAAATAAACATTTCTAAGCAAACAAACAAATAACTAAAGTGTAGTGTCCAGGGCCAGCAACTCAGAGTCTAACTTTATACCAGTGGATCCCAGTAATCTGTATTCATTTTATAAGGCATGCCAGACAGTATTGATAATACAGGCACTTGAGAAACTACATTCAAGAAAAAATTACATAGAATTCCTGATTTTGAGGCATTGCTGCCTAAATAAGATAGGTTTGCACACATGCATGCATTCATGCATGTTTTCCCTTCCTTGCCAACAAGATGGCAACCACTGTGTCCTCTTAAGTAATGAGTATCATTTGTGCAGTCGTAATATAAGCATAGACTATGATATATTCTAATTAAGTATTAAAATGTTTTTTTTGTACTAGACTAAGAAATTCATTAAAAAACTTGTTTTTTGGGGGTGCTGAATGGTGCAGTTGGTAAAAGGTCTGACTCTTGATTTCAACTCAGGTCATGATCTCACAGTTCATGAGATCAAGTCCCACTGTTAGTGCAGAGCCTGGTTGGGATTCTTTATCTCCCTCTCTCTCTATTTCTCTCTCTCTCTCCTTCAAAGTAAATTAAAAAACAAAAGCAACAGAACACTAGTTTTTTCTCTCTCTTATTGTTATTTTTTTTTTTTGTTATTTCCAGGGACCAGCACTTTGCTTGTCTGTAGTAGGTACTCAACAAATCAAACAATTAATAAGAGAAGGTATTTAGGAAAAATTTAGTTCTTGAAATATAATCTATAGGCTAAAGTAAAATAAAGTATGTTCTATCAGCCATTAAAGAAAACTGTGAGGAAGGTGCTTCATGGAGGAAGTAGTATGAAAGGAGGTCTGGAATCTATTAAGGTAGAGAAAGGGAGCAAAGGGGTATAAATAGGGGGAAAGGAATAACAATATCAAATCGATAGACATGATCATGGGAAAATGTATACATGATGGAAATTAAATCACATAACCATATTAGATTCTTTATCAGGGCACAACAAGGTAAAAGTGGTGCTTTAGTAAGGTACATCTGATCATAATGAATATATGTGGAATCCAAAGAAATTGGCACAAGGAGACAGACCCCTGGCCATAATGTGCCATTGAGACTCAATCCATTTCAGTTTCAGTAGAACAAGTGAAGGAACCCTTATCTCTTTGTCACATACATGCTCTTTTTTATCTTGATTTTTTAAATGTTTATATATTGTTAAGACAGAGAAAAAGATAGAGCACGAGTGGGGGAGAGGCAGAGAAAGAGTGAGACACAGAATCCAAAGCAGGCTCCAGGCTCTTAGCTGTCAGCACAGAGCCTGACATGGGGCTCGAGCCAGTGAACTAATGAACTGTGACATCATGACCTGAGCTGTAGTCGGATACTTAACTTCCTGAGCCACCCAGGCACCCCTGTCACATACATGCTCTTATTTCTTTTCTGGTCTACGTATGGGAGATACCACAGCACCACATTTGTGCAGTCAGGCCCTTGAGCCCGTTTTGGGGACGGACAGCATATGATCATGAACAAAGCTTGCTTTTCTTCTTCTTCTCCTTCTTTCTCTCCCTTCCTCTCCATCTCTTCTTTCCATTTTTCGTACCCTTTCCGAGAAAGAGATCGCGTTGACTATTTGAGTTGTTCAGCTAGCATGTCATCATTTTAATACATATATCTGTATGAGTGGGAAAATGCAATCCCTTCCATTTTAACTAGAGATCATCTTGGGTCACGTGTCTAATATGGTCGCCCCTCCCCCTCCCCCAACAGCTTCTACATCAGATTCCTGACTCAAGCAGTGCAACTCCATGCTCTCAGTTATGCCAATCGAATATCTTGGTTCTGTAGTTGACGCTTACTTAACTCTTTCTCTCGTAGACCTCACCCATTGACTATACTTTCAGAATACATGCTGGACTTGTTCACTTTAATCACCCTAGCTTAAACCACTAATCTCTTTTTTCCTCTGGAGTGTTGCAGTAGAGCTCTAGCTGGATCCCGCCCAGTTAGGCAGCCATGAGGACCCTGTCACAGTGAAGTCAGGGCATGGTGCTTCTCTCCCCAAAATCTGAGTGTCTCCCCTTCACATAGAGTAGAAGATCAGAGCCCCTCTCTGTAATATATGAGGCCCCTGTATGGTTCAAGCTCTTGATTATCTCTTTGACTTCTTCACGTACCGCCTTTCTCTGCTCCAGCCACACAGCCTCCTCACTGGTCCTGAACATGCACATCTTCCAGGCAGCGTGCCGCGGTCCCTTCTGCCTTTCCTCTGGTAAATATGCACCTCACTCCCTCCCCACCCCGTATCTTAGAATGTTCCTTCCCAGTGAAGCCTTACTTTGCCACACTCTACAGTTTCATCCCTCCCCTCCCAAACTTTGTCCTCTTCCCCATCTCACTGTATTCCTGTATTCTCCCCACCAGAGAGAAGGCTGCATGAGACATAAAACGTAGTCCCTTTTGTTCACTGTTGTCGCCGCTGCTCTAGAACAATGTCGGATTCGCTGTGGGTACTGAACACGTATTTGTTCACCACACAGACACATGAAATTAGGGCCACGGTTTGCCTGGAAGTATTTGACATCTCTCCCAACTATTTTGGGAAAACTAGAACACAGATTTATCTTGATCTTCTGACTTTGACATGTAGGAAATTGATGAAAAACTACCATTCTACATTTTATATGATTTCATTGTTTTTAGATACTGAAATGACCACATTTAGGCAGTTGATGTAAATGCTCCAGGTAGTTTCCATCAGTGTTTTTGTTTTAAATGTTCTTCATTAAATGTTTAATGTTAGATATATTTTGTGGAAAAACATTTAATGCAATAGATAAGCAACTGATTTTTCTATTGCGCATCATCTACTTATTAATATTTCCTATTGAGGAGGGATTTAGTTAGATGCAAAGTGCTTTTCTATTTGAACATATGAAAGTCTAGTTGGCATCTCTTCTGGGAAGTAGTTGGTATTCATGAAATTTGGACTAGTGATTTTTTTATTTAAAAATTTCTTAATGTTTATTTGTTATTTTGAGAGACAGTATGGTAGTGGGGCAGGAACAGAGAGAGAGGGAGTCACAGAGTCCGAAGAAGGCTCTAGACTCTGAGTGGTCAGCACAGAGCTCAATGTAAGGCTCAAACCCATGAACTGTGAGATCATGACCTCAGCCGTAGTCCGGACGGTTGACTGACTGAGCCACCCAAGTACCCCCCAAATATCACATTTCTGTATTAACCTTTTTGAGGCAACTAAAATTAGATTAACCTGAACTTTATTTTAAAATTAAAAAAACATCGGGGCACCTGGGTGGTTCAGTCAGTTAAGTGTCTGACTTTGGCTCAGGTCATGGTTTCTGGTTTGTGAGTTCGAGCCTCTGGTGGGGCTCTCTGCCAGCTCAGAGCCTGGAGCCTGCTTCAGATTCTGTGTCTCCCTTTTTCTCCTTTCCCCTCCTGCTTGTGTACGCACACTCTCTCTCTCTCTCTCAAATATAAATAAACATTAAAAAAAGAAATATGACATTTTCAAAAGTTGGTGTATCACAAAGTGAACATTTCAACACAACACCATGAAAGTACTGAGGTTCCATTTCTAAAACCACTGGTTTCTGTGTCAGTGTGAGCTCTTCTCATTTCTGTGTAGATGTGAGAACCTTGTCCATACCCACATTCTTATGAGCTGCATACGTTTCCAGAAGTGCCTGCTTTTATTAGGTAAATATAAAAGTAGGGTGATTTATTCACATTTACTGACAAGAAAACTGTTTGGTTTAAATAAATGCAAGATCTGTGTGAACACACACACACACACACACACACACACACACTAGGTAAGTAGTTGTCCTTTTGGGCATCCGATTTGGTGGTCAAATATCTGTATCAACAGCCATTTTTCTCTCTGAGGCTGATGAGAATGTGATGGAATGTAAGCCAGAAAGCGTCCACAAGGCACTGGAGCCTTGCACAAACAATATTAGGCTACACTCTGATGGTTGAGTAACTTCAACCTTCTGCCTTGGCACATAGCTTTACCAATGCTTTTTCTATGAAATAGTGAGATTTGAAGCCCCTCACGAGTACTTATCTTCTAGTTTCTAACAATAGTCATTTGTCCTCAGTGAACGAATTCTTTTTCACCCCAAGAGCCTTAGATATTGTTTATGCTGATTTCATAATACACTTTCTTAATGCAGATTTTGCCCCCAAACAAATCAAACCTCTACAACATATTTTCCTTGGAAATCATTTTCTTTTTGTAAGTCTTCATATTAACAAAATCAAGATCAATATTTTTTAAATGTTTTATTTATTTTTGATACAGAGAGAGACAGAGCATGAGAGGGGGAGGGGCAGCGAGAGAAGGAGACACAGAACCTGAAGCAGGCTCCAGGCCCTGAGCTAGCTGTCAGCACAGAGCCTGACGCAGGGTTCGAACCCACGGACGTGAGATCTGACCTTTGCCAAAGTCAGAGGCTTAACCGACTGAGCCATCCAGGCGCCCCAAGATCAATATTTTTAAAGCATATATTGTGTTTGAATTTCTCTTCCCCTACAGGTTCCTCAAAAGACCCACAAACATGTTTCCTTCTATTCTTTCTCGTTCTGTTGGTTAATTTTGTGTGTGAAAGTAAGAGTGGCATGAGTCTTTAAAGGTTTCTGGCTCTCTGGGGAGGGCTCAATTTCCTCGTTTATCTGCCGAGCAGTGGACACGGTGTGGAGGTCGGCCTTGCTACCAGCTCTCGCCATTACTCACTCTGAATTTGACATGCAGGGCACTGGCCACGGACAGCTGTCCAGACAGGTGGCCTGAGTGGCACAGAGTCCCCAAGGCAGGTCAGCGCAAAAACCGTCAAGACCTCGTTGACAAAACAGAAGTTAGCCAGGGTGAAAGAGGGACCGTGAATTAACGTAGCACTGAGTGTTCACAAAGTGTGCTTCTCTTCCTTTTTTCCCCATTAAACCTCATAATTATCCCGTGATCTACATGTAGATTTCCCTACTTTCCAAGGGAAGAAGACAGGGGCCAAGAAAGGTTAATTTATTTGTCAAAAAGGAGATCGAGTCAGGGCTCTGGTGTTGATCATCTCAGGATAGGGTTTTGTACTCTCCCTGCGGGGACTGGGTGTCTCTGCTGCTGAGCCCTCCTGTCCTGGAATGAATGAGCACAGAGAATGTTGTGTGAATAAGGCTAAATCGGATCAGTTTCAGACACACCTTCCTACATCCTACGAGACCCCCTCCTGGAAAACAAACCTTGCTTTTGCTTCTGGTTTACATTACTTCTGGCCTGTGTTGGACTTTACCAGAAATATTCTATGATCTCTCTACCTACCTATCTGTCTATTATCTAGGTGAAAACTGTCAATTGTTTTTTCAGTAAAGCATGTGTTTTTAAACACACAATTCACATACACATGTGCATGCACACAAACACAAGCAGCCATGAGGAAGTTTGTAGACTTTAGAAGAGATACTTACATACATGAAAATTTAGGGAATAATCAAAGGGCATAACATTGTATCACATTTAGTCTAATCATCATCCACAGTGTGTGGCGCGAACACATCATGTGTTGTATGCGAGCTAGTCTACCATACAGCTGGAAAAGCACGGGCTCTGGCACACATCTGGGCTCTGCCCTTTGGGGTGGCCTGAGTGACTTGTTTCATTTCTGAGTCACACAACTCACTTTTGCACAGAGAGGTGATTAAATGTGTACAAAGCTAAAGTGTGGAGCACTTCGCATATAAACACACACTCAGAAAGGAGATGTTTCCCTGCACCTGTCATTTTTAGGAAGCTACGTTAAATAGAAATGCCTACTGACTTTATTAGATACCAATATTAGACCATCAGTGTTTATCTTTCTCAAATGCATAAAGAAACAGGATTTTTCACTGTTAAAATCTTTCGTAATGTATAGCATCAGTTTTTCTTTTTTGCTCAAGTTGTAGTTAAAACTTTACTTTAAAAATACCAGTGTAACCTAAATAGATCGTATTCCTTTGAAGTTTTTCGAAGGAGCTGGGGAGACGCAAAGCATGACAGTACAGGGAAGGTATCTGCCACACATATGGTCTTGAGTTCTGGCTGTCACCCTTACTAGCTTGCAGCTATGGGTAAATTCCTCAATCTTACCTAGATTTATCACCACACTCATTCACAGAATAAGAAGATCATAATTACCTCACAGTTGATAGTAAAGGCAATAAAATAATGCATGTAAACTATGTGGAAACAGTACCATTATTATGACAGATGCTTAATAAATGTTAGTTTCCCTCCCTCTCTTTTACTTCTCCATGACTATCTTTCTCAACGTAGCACATCTAGGAACAAAAGCACAACAGAAATGCTAAGGCATTTAAGAAAATCCAGTGAGAAAAATCCATATGAGAAGAGAAGCTTATTGAAAATTCTAATCATTTCACCGGAACCGATGTTTGCCCGAAACAAACATTCCTCATAAGAATGGCTGTGCGATTTATTTAGGAGGCAAAGCGTAATATTTACAGGGGCAAAGAGGGCAGCAATGAGATGAAGAGAGTTAGTGAAATCCGGCAGAGTTTTGTAAATCTGTCTTCCCTCATTGGAAGGGATTAGCTTCCAGTACAGATAACTCCACATGGAAGGGGAACACGGGAGCATTAGGCTTGAGGGACCTTGTTCGACACGGCCAGGTTCTTTTCAGATTATTCTGGCTGATTAAGCAGACGGGGAAAATAACCCTTGTAAAATTGTGTAAGTATGAAGAGTTGGAGTAGGCAGATGGGCATCTCTGTACAAATGGGATGAAATATTTCAAAGCAACATATAATTTTAAATTAATATGGTTGTGCATGATGGTTATTTTCCAAATGATCTATCTAGTTGTTCAATATGCGTCTTTTTCTCACATTTCTCCCCACAGCGCCATGAAAGCTGTAAGGGGGAGGAACCCGTAGGAAGTAGGTATTTAGGTTATAAAAGGAGAGAAATTTTTAAAGTAAGAAAAGAATGAAGAAAAGCTCAGGAGCAGAGAAGGAAGGGACAGTGCATACTATGTTGTTACCCTCCAGGCACGAAGTCAAAGAAACTATTGTAACACAGATTAAAATGACCATGTTTTGGTGCTGGTATTAGAATTAAGGGGAGGGATGGTGGGAGGTGAATCTCACCATATTCTGAAAGGGCATTCCAGGAAAATTGTGTCTTTATAATTAATCCTTTTCTGCATTAGAATACAGTTTAGGTATGTGCATCTTTTTTTAAAATTTTTTAGTGTTTATTTATTTTTAAGAGAGAGAAAGAGAGGAAGGGAGGGGCAGAGAGAGAAGGAGTCAAAGAATCCAAAGCAGGCTCAGGACTTCAGCACAAAGCCTGAGGTGGGGCTTGAACTCACAAAACTGAGAGCTCATGACCTGAGAGAAAGGTAAACACTCAACTGACTGAGTCACCCAGGTGCCCCAGCCCCCTATCTTTTAATAAAAATTGTAGACTTTTAGAGTTGAAGGGAGCCAAATAAGTCATGCCATCCAGAATTTCCAGGAAAGAAAAACTTTATGGGAAACTGTGGCTCAAATCAGACTACAAGTCTGGGTCCCAAATGTTTTCATATTCAACTAGGAGACCTGCTTCTATGCAGTGATTCTTTATTAATTAACTAATTAATCATTTCCTTACTCACTGGTTAGACAAACCTGGATATGCATATGTGTACTCTGTGTGTGTGTGTGTGTGTGTGTGTGTGTGTGTGTGTGTGTTATGCTGCAGATTGGACCTGAGCCAGTTTGGTTGTCCACAGTTGATAACCTCCTTTGCATTAACTGTTGGTATTTTTTTTTTGTTACAGATGGAGTGATAGTTCTTCTGTTGACCAATCACAATACCATCTCATTTTATAATGAGAGCAAATTATACAAATCAGTTTCTACTACCCGTGCACACTCCTCTTAGTCATCAAACAGGAAAAGTCATAAAATGTGCTCCAAGAGTTTAATGAAATCTCAGCCTTTTGTCTTTCAGGGTACCTTGCAAACACCAGGCATGAAAGTTTTATTTAGATTGCTATGGTAATTTGCTATTAGCGGGATTTAGTTACTCTCTAGTTGGACCCAGGCCAAAGCATCCTCTGGAAATAGGTTGCTCACGGGATCTGATGGGACTCAGCCATGAAGAGTAGGGGTGACCAGGTTCATGGAGTCTCAAATACTATCCAGGCACAGTAGCCATTCCCACATGGTATCTTAGCAAGTCCATGGGCCTTGTTTTATTAATGGAGCTTATTTCACTAATGAAAAATCATTGCTGTTCTTGAGGATGATAGAGAAGAAGCTTTTGAAGGTTATTAGATATCAGCATAGTTGAAGAATTATAATAATCACATCTGGAGGGTGTGTCTCTGATTTGTTCCTCAACCACTAACAAGTTATGGGGTGCATTTGCTGTCCTGATGATTTCAGATGTTTCATTACTGTCCCATGAACTGCTATCCACAAAATGGATTGTTAACCGTCCATTCTTCTCATCTATGCAGTGTTAAAGATCATTTCATCCTAGTTTGGATAAAATATGTTTTGTATATTGTTGAATGCTATTAAGCTGTCCTCTAAATTGCATACTAAGAATGACATAGTTCTATTAAATAGTTATCATTTAAACATCTCCCCTCCTCTCTGCCCAACCACACATATTTTCACATTTGCACATCTGGCCATTTAGTCCTTTCTCACAAATTATAACTTGAGTATTTTTTTTTAGTATTTAAAATAAATCATTGTTATCTTCCATCATGTAAAGTATTTTATTTGCTTGTAAAACTGTTAGCATTTTTTAATAAAACAGTAACGAATACTACAGTCAGTTCCAGCTGGGAGATGATTATTATATTAATCCCATTGTCAATTGCTAAATTTCTTTGCAGGGTAATTAGATTGTCATTTGATTCTGTCTTGCTTCTATTGAGTCAAGATGTGCACAGGTGGAAAATGCATTAAATAAGTCATTGTGCTCGATGCCTTCTTTTCTTTTTTAAAAAAGTTTTTAAAATTCTATTTAGTTAGCATACAGTGCAATATTGGTTTCAGGAGTAGAATTGAGTGATTCATCAGTTACATACACACCCAGTGTTCATCACAAGTGCCCTCCTTAGTTCCCATCACTCATCTAGTCCTTCCCTCAGCCTCCTCCCTCCATGAACCCTCAGTTTGTTCTCTAGAGTTAAGAGTCTGTTATGGTTTGTTTCTCTCTCTCTTTCTCTCTCTCTCTTTTATTCCTTCCCATATGTTCTAGCTCCGTCAACATCATTGCAAATGGCAAGATTACGTTCTTTATTGTGGCTGAGTAATATTCCATTTTATACATGGACCACATCTTTATTCATTCATCATTTGTGCTGATTCTATAATTTGGCAGTTGTTGATAATGTTGCTATAAACATAGGGGTGCATGTACCCCTCGAATCTGTATTTTTGTATCCTTTGGGTAAATACCTAGTAGTGTAATTGGTGGGTCATATGGTAATTCTATTTTTACCTTTTTGAGGAACCTCCATACTACTTTTCCAGAGTGACTGCACCATTTTGCATCCCCACCAACAGTGCAAGAGGGTCCACTTTCTCCCCATCCTTGTCATCACTTGTTGTTTCATGTGTTGTTAGTTTTTTTTAATGTTTATTTATGTTTGACAGACAGAGAGAGACAGAGCATGAGGGAGGGTGTAGAGAGAGAGACACACAGAACCCAAAGCAGGCTCCAGGCTCCAAGATGTTAGCACAGAGACCAGTGCAGGGCTCATATGTCGTGTCCGAAGCCACTGAGCCCCGCGTTGAGGCGCCAATATGTCGTTGCTCCCTCGCTCAGCCCCACGTTGGATCGCCAATATGTCGTGTCCCGCCCCAGCTGCTCCGGCCTGCGGGGTGGTGAGTCCTCGTAGGTTCTTTTCCTGAGGGAGGGAGAGAGACAAGGGGCCGCAGAAGAGGGAGACGCGGAGAGTAAAAACACAACTCACAGTTTTGCGATCAGGCAGAAGGGGAGAGTTTATTCAGAAAACTGTCTCTTATAAAGGCTTTTAGGGCAGGACAAACAACGTAGCTGACGTAGGTCGGTTGCTAGGAACCAGGGTTAACAGATTAAGACTGGAGTGAAAGAGGAACCAGACTAAATCGTTTTAGCACAGTGCCTGCGGGGCCAAATACTACCCTGCCTGCAGGCGGTTGATCTTTGGTCTTCTGGCTTCTCTGACAGGGAGTGGCGCTCCCCTGCCTATTTGCAACTCCCTTCAGGGAGTGACAAACCTGGCTAGCAAATGGCCAGGCAGCTGAGATCTTAGCTGCTCCCCACAGAACTCACAAACTGTGAGATCATGACCTGAGCCGAAGTTGGACGCTTAACCAACTGAGCCACTCAGGCGCCCCTTATGTGGTTAGTTTTAAGCCATTCTGTGAGGTGTGAGGTGTTACCTTCTTTTCAATGCCAGTAAGTCTATGCATATACAAATGGGATTATATAAATTACTTTCAATAGTTAGAGGTTTTAATCTTCAGCTCATTTATTATGTAATATAGCCGGATGGTGTATATATTTGTACAAACACATTTTTATAGGCATCTTTTATATGGGTAAGCATTTCCTCAGTGGTGGAGGGGGTTCATTCTGAGATGCTGTTGCCCACACCATTCACAGCTCTGAACCCGAGGCCTGCCCCAGGTGGTCATCTCAGAATTCCCTTCACAATCTCACAATCCTGCTGTAGTAGAGTAAACAGTGACACTTACATGTCAACTGAGTAGAGGTGGGCATATGTCACTTGTCATTTTAAAAGAGTATGTTTGACATCTTTAAGGCAAGGTTCCTGACCTCCTGTTAGTCTTTTCCTAAGAAAATGTCAGCCGCTGCACCAACTGGACTCCAACAAAACCTCATACATCTCTCTCTTCCAGCATTTCAACCCACTCTGGTGTCGTCACTTGAGTGTCTGTTTCTACCTCTTTTGTGTCCACTCAAGGGACCCTGATTTACTTTCTCAGTCACGCTTGTATTTCCAGAAGAATTTGCCAAGAGTGGGCATCCATGAATTATGGAATTAAGCAGAGCATTTCTTGGGATTACAGCCCCAGGGAAAATTATATATTTGTAAATAAACAACACACTTAAAAAGTGTATCTGCCTTATCACTAAGATGTAGAAATAAATTTCCTACCCACTCCCAGGTCACCTCTGAGTTGTAACAGTGTTTTCTAAATCTCTCTTCTGTAATTTCTTTAATAGTAGGAACTTCTGTAGAAGACAGTAGAGGAGGGCTCACTCTCTTTAGGTCAGTAAGGCTTTGGGATGCCTTTTACCTAATCCCAGGAAGGCAGTATCTTACCTTTACATGCAGAACATACCTTACTGGCAGGTACAAGCTTAAGGGACCATTATGAAGGTACAGGGTGCCTGTTGGAGTAAGGGACAATTTGCTCAAAGAAAAACTACAAGATAATCTCATATAACAGCAGTAAATATGTTCTCAGTGAAAACTATCGATGCAGAATTTCCAGCAACTTGCTTTTTTGTAAAAGTTGTCTCCCCAAGAACAGTTTCCTGAGCCTTACTTTAATCTCGCTAACTTCTTTATCAATCACTACTCTTTCTGCGGCCCCCTTACACAGAGCATCTGAATAGGCATGAGCAGGCAAGATCCTGTTCTGACTCTTCCAGAATCTATAGAAAACGCTCTCAAATCCCAAATAGGTACTTTTCTTTTTAGATATGAATGACTTTTTCTTTTGGGGGAAATATTATTAATGAAATCTGTTTTATTTGTATTTTAAAGGTTATTTTTTTCAGATGGGCTAAGTTTTAACAATGAGAATCAAAACTTCAATTCATTAAAGTTTGTTCCAAGTGATTAAAATGGTTTCCCTTCATTTTTAAATTTTAAATATAGAAAATGTACATATGAGGGTCATTTATAAAATGTGTGCTTCACAAATAGAACTAAAATTCAGTTGAACAAGGACCAATGCGACATGTTTAAAGGCAAAAATGTAATAAATGCTAATATGTGCTGGCAGGAATCTGACATAGAAATACTGGTGGAATTTAGTAAGACGGAGCTTTGTCTCAACAGTTAATGACAACTATGATTTAACATTATTTAAATTATTTTTAATGGTACTGTGCGTGCCCTTGAAACCTCAGTCAAATTTTAAGGCCATTATCTTTCATTTGTGTGATAAAGATACAAAAAGTGCAACTGTTAAAACCTCTTTTTTTTTTTTTTTTTTTTTTTTTTTTTTTTTACTAAATCTTTAGCTAAAACTGAATTAAAATTTCAAGGCTTTCTGTAGAACATTTAAAAGAATTTCAGAATCCAATCACTTCATTCAAACTAAAATGTAATTTAACAAGGATCCAATCCAATCCTATTATTATATTTATTATTCTTACTTTAAAACACCATATTGATGCCTAAACTACACACCAGACAGTCTATTAGGTTTCTTGTAATCAGAATCACACTTACGCTCCTGCTCTGTGCAAAGAGCCTCCTAGGACAGAGAGAACACAGAGTCTGAGAGAATTAACTTGTCTGAGGATACATGGCTGGTGGCAGACACACGGTTAAAAATCATATGTATTTGGCTGAGAATGTGGACATGTTCTTTGACTCAGTGTTCAGCTAGTAGGAGCACCCTCTGCTTGTAGACCCTCTGGTTCAGTCGGGTGTTTATGTTGATCCAGAGCTCCCCAGTGTGTCTGATGTTACCAGCTCTGCAGCTTTATCCTTGAAGTTCCTCATGCCTAGAAGGTCTCATTCTTTCCTTTCCTTCAAATCTTACCCGTCCTTCAAGACCAGGGGAGTGCACAGGCTCAAAGAAGACTTCCAAACCATTTCACTCGTAACTCTCCAAGCTCTTGCATTGAGTTCACTTGAGAACTTTGAGACTCCTCGTACGGCGTTATTAATACTGGGTATCATTGGATCCCCAAGAATATGTTGCCTCCTTTCTTGGTATCCACCAGAGAGCATGTGGAAGACATTTCCACATAGAAATCACCCTGTCAATATCCATTTGCTGCCTGTTGCTGGTGCCTGGAAACGTTCTTAACAGTCTCGGTTTCCCTGGAGTGATAGGAGACTATTGCACAGCCTGAGACCCGTTTGGTTCACAGAACTTAAGTAAACCTCTTGATCTCAGGATGTCTGCTGGCGTCGCGGCAACAGGCATGTAGTATCTTGTGACCAGTTCAAAGGAATTAATGTTGAGAAAAGTTTATAGAGGTTATGTTTCCTCCTCATATCACAAAATCATTCATTGTAGTTTCAAACCCACATTCTCCGTTTCGTCTGTAAGGCTGCAGATGGATTTTCAGGAAAGGTGGGTAGCAGTGAGCCTGTAAATGGAATACTGTCCACCTCATTTGTGCAGAGATGTTTGTCTCTGGAGACGCTCTCTGATGAGCCTGTCTTACAGTTTCTTAGACCCACAGGTTAGGGCTCAGATTCCTGTATTTCCTCCTTTAGTGTCCTATATTCATAGATAAGTCACATTCCTTTATTTTTTTTAAAGTTTACTTATTTATTTTGAGAGAGTGAGAGAGAGCACCAGCAAGGGAGGGGGAGAGGGAAGGAAGAGAAAGAAGATCCCAAGCAAGATCCCCGCTGTCAGCATGGAGTTCTACTCAGCGCTCCAACTCATGAACCGCGAGAATACCACCTGAGCTGAAATCTAGTTGCCCACTTAATTGACTGAGCCACCCAGGAGCCCCTCAGATTCCTTTATTTTATGAATTCCGAACATCAACCAAGAGGCAGAGCGTGAAGTTTGGTCAAGTATCTTGTTAAGTATCTAATCAGAGAAGAAGCTCCTACTAGCATTTTGAAATAGACAATACAATTTCACTGAAGGAAACTCCAGAAGAATAGAGGAGCCAAGTACACAGACCAGAGCAGGGGCTGGTAAGGGAGCACTGCCTCTTGCTCCCATAGTAAAGGCACCCTTAGTTGGTGAATAAGAAGCAAAGATGCTCAGTTGAAATCCTGTTCTGCTCTTTACTGGCAGTATTACCTCAAGCAAGTCATTAGCGTCTCTGAGCCTTTATTTCCATGACTGTTTCTGTTATTTTCTTATCTGTATCTGTTGAGAGAATGAAAGTAGAAAACTGGTCGCACATAATAAGTAGTGAATATATATTTTGGGGGGAATAGCTTGCTCTCATTTTGTTAGACTGACCCATTTTAAAAATTAATGTTTATTTATCATTGAGAGAGAGAGAATGCCATCAGGGGAGAGGCAGAGAGACAGAGAGAGAGAAACACAGAATCTGAAGCCGATTTCAGGATCCAACTGTCAGCACAGAGCCTGATGTAGGGCTTGAACTCACAAACCCTGAAATCACGACCTGAGCCGAAGTCAGACTCTCAATCAACTGAGCCACCCACGTGCCCCAACCCCTTTATTGTACATCTACCAGAACAAAATGGATGCTAGATCCTTGGTAGACTTCCACACAGCTGTTAATGAACGGGTCTCATCTATTGCCCATATATTTTTAAGTTTTTTAAATGTTTATTATCGAGAGAGAATTAGTGTGTGAGCGGGGGAGGGGCAGAGAGAGAGGGGAAACACAGAATCCAAAGCAGGTTCCAGGTTCTGAGCTGTCAGCATAGAGCCCAACATAGGGCTCTAACTCAAACCATGAGATAGTGACCTGAGCTGACGTTAGACACTTAACTGAGCCACCCAGGCACCCTTATTCCCCATTTTCTTTACTTTCTTTTGAGAAAGCTGCATTTTCTTCTACCCAGTTAAAACCAGGGTGCACCTGGGTGGCTCATTCGGTTAAGTGTCCGACTTCGGCTCAGGTCATGATCTTATGGTTTGTGGGTTCAAGCCTCACATTGGGCTCTGGGCTGACAACTCCGAGCCTAGATCCTGCTTTGGATTCTGTGTCTCCCTCTCTCTTTCTGCCCCTGCCCCCCCGCCCCCCCGCTCATGCTCTGTCTCTCAGGTGTCTCTCAAAAATAAATAAATGTTAAAAAAAAATTGCAGTAGGGGTGCCTCGGTGGCTCAGTCGGTTGACCGTCCGGCTTCAGCTCAGGTCATGATCTCGCATTTTGTGGGTTCGGCCCCTGCGTCAGGCTCTGTGCTGACGGCTAGCTCAGAGCCTGGAGCCTACTTCGGATTCTGTATCTCCTTCTCTCTCTGACCCTCCCCTGCTCGCGCGGTCTCTCTTGTCTCTCAAAAATAAAAACATTAAAAAAAAAACCTTTAAAAAATTGCAATAAAAAAAACCAGACACCTGTTGTATTTATTTTTTGATTTGGACTTTCAGTGTTGGCCTTCGAGCCTGAGCCCCCTGCCCCCCTCCTGGCGACTGACCATCTGAATTCATGTCTTTGTGTCAGAAAGTCATTTAGAATCTAGAAGCCACAATTAATAGTCCCTGGGTGAAGGCAGATTTTCATGTATACCTCCACATAATCCTGTGAATTTAAAGATAAATGGTAGGATCTAGAAGTTTTACATGCCTGAAAAAATTAATAAAGTTGGAAAAGAGAGAGAAGAGGGGTCTAAATCTCACATAAAGATAATCAAAATCACAAGAAATCTGGTGAGTCTGTAAGTCAAAGGCTCCGATGACCATCAGACAATGACCATGGCCATTTTTAAGGTCTAATTTCAGACATATTTCTCCCTGAATTATTTTATTGACCAAATCTAATAATGTGGCATCTGTTATCCACTGTAAACGATACTATAACTTGATCCCATGGTTTCAAATTCATAACTAATATATTTTTATTTATTTTGGCTTCTTCTATTCACTATCACCCCCTCCCCTCCCCACCCCACACACACAACGGTAGCCTCAGGACACTGCTCTCCACCTCTCTGTATCTTCCATACCTTTCCTCTGCCTTTACAATTGCCTATATCATGTCTTCAGCCCACACATATATTGTATTAAAAATAATTACATTTGGATCTCCTGGCAATGCTGAGAGGACATTTGATCCCAGTCTTTGATTTTGCCGATGGGATAACTGAGACCCAGAGACAAAACCGGCAGACACTATCAAGTGAATTTACAGGAAAAGGGTAATGTTTATGGGGCTTAGTAGTTAAAAAAATACATTTACATGTATCATTGGATCTTATCCTCCTAAGAATCTCATAAGGAAAATGGTCTTTATTATGTATTTTTACGGTAGATAAGAAAGTGAGTGTCTGAAAGGTTAAGTGATTGCCCAACACCATGAGACTAAGAGCTGACCCAAATTTTAAACTTAAATCTGATTCCGACTCTAGGATTTTTTCCACCACAGTATTCCACCTCTGCCTTTTTCCGTTTACTCTGTCTTATTTTTTCACTCAATTCCAATTCTTCCTATTCAATAGTAGACGCAGATATTTGCGAAGTTACACACGCACACATGTGCACACACGCACACACGCAGACACACACACACACACACACACACACACACACACACCCCATTCAGGGCACATCACGCAGTTCGGAGGCTCCTGAGAAGCTGTACCAGGCAGATCTTTTGTGAGAGGTTTTATAGTTCTGCTTATTCATTTGCTGAGTACATGTTTTCAATTGAAATCATCGGTACAATTTAGAGAAATTCAATTAAAAAGAAAAAAGAACTAGAAATCCACTTGAGGGATTTTATTCTGTTCATACCAAGATATATTCATAGCCATTCTCTTACTTGTTGATGTTAAATAGCAGATTCCTTTCCAGAAGAAAGTATACTGTGTGTCAGAGTTAATTAAATAGTACTACAGTTTCTGGGATAATAAAGATATGGGGGAGAAAACCTCACATTGTTGTGCTTTTTTATTCCCTTTCTGAAGTGATTTGCTTTTGGCTCTTTTCTTTTATAAAGAATCAAGGTAAAGCTGGTGAATGATAAGCCTGATTAGATGTAGAAAACCATTTTCAGTCGGTAGGTAAATTAGAACGTTCACTGCTAAAAGAAAAAATTTAGATCTCTTTAAAGTGTAGGCATGAAATTATTTTTAAAAGTCATTAGAGGCAATCTGCACATTTAAAATTTCCATTTAAAATAAACTATGTGAGTGGTTTTGGTCCCCTTCCCTCTGTGGCCCATGTCATGCTTAAAATCCGCAAGGAAAGAAAACTGCAAGCTTTAAGGAAAAGATAAACTCCCGAGCCTGCCGCACTTGCAGAGTAATCAAGGATTATGGTATATTTATCCCATTTTCTCACTCCTCCCTTCTCGTTATTTCAGTCTTCCTCATCAAAACACTCACTTTTCACTGAATCCGTGCAAATTAGCTCCTCATGCATAGTCACTGGCAAATCTCCCAGTGATTCTGGGAGTGACAGTGGCCCCTTTGCCACTGAGCTATTGCAGGACCTACCTGCACTGGCCAAGCCACCTTGTCACCCATGTAGGCTCAGAGACAGTGCACATCCGCTCTCCGGCAACAACGTGAAGTTGACTACAGCTTGAAGGCTCCAGTCCTTGGGCCTTAAGATAGTGCAATAGTTATCAGGAAGAGTAAGGCCACAGCAATAAATTCTATCCCATTCACAACTAGATTTCTCCCAAGGGGAGATGACCTTTTATATTTTTAATGATGATTTTATCTTTTGCTTCCACGAAGCAAGTGGGGAAGTATTTTGTTGTTTTATGGGAGAATCGAATGCGTCACATAGTAATTATTTTTCTAAGACTCATTCCTTGAACTTGTAGACTTGAGTAGGAGGGATTCTATCTTGAAAGATTCCACTGACAGGAGAATATTTTCAAGTAACATAATCTGGATTATAATTCTCTCATTGCAAATTTATTTTTCTGGGATCTTAGGAAGCTCTTCACCGTATCAGGATGCTTTTGACTTCTGTGTCTGCCTGAAAAGCTAAAAGAAAAATCTTGCCCAACACTGCCTGTACTTCGTTTTCTCTTTTTCAAGTTACTTTATTTTTTTAATAACAACTTTTTTAAATGTTTATTCATTTTTTGAAAGACAGAATGTGAGCAGCAGTGGGCAACAGAGAGAGAGGAAGACACAGAATCTGAAGAAGGTTCCAGGCCCTGAGCACTCAGCCCAGAGCCCGATGTGGTGCTTGAACTCAGGAACCGTGGGATCATAACCTGATCAAAGCTGGATGCTTACCCCACCACGTCACCCAGGCGCCCCTCAAGTTACTTTATTCTCTACCTTTATAGTAACTGATTGGAACCACATAGTAAACTAGAGACAACTACATTAGATGCTTCTGGGTCAAATGATGGGAGGTAGTTATGCTATAAAGTTCTCAAAATATGATGCAATTGTGAAATACTTTTGAAATTTACTCCCTGCCCCCCCCCATCTTTAACAAATAGCTTAGGAACAATAGTAGATGGTAAGGTAGAAAGACTCTGTGAGGGACTTTGTTGGTCATCTAGACTACATTTTCCAGCTAACAGAAGAATAATTTTTATATCAGTCTTGGCATACTGTGCTCTTCCTCAGCAAAGGTTCTTTAAAAGGCAGACACAATAAGAGGCATCAGATGGCTCAGTGGGTTAAGCATTGGACTCTTGACTTCAGCTCAGGTCATGATCTCATGGTTCATGAGATGGAGCCTTGTGTCAGGCTCTGAACTGACAGCATGGAGACTGCTTAGGATTCTCTCTCCCTCCTGCTCTCGCTCTGCCCCTCCCCAACTCAGTCTCTCTCTCTCTCAAAATAAATGAACTTAAAAAGAAAAAGACATCATAATACTATATATTTTTCTTTTTTATCTGAAAGTGTCAAAAAATAACAATAAACTGCTTTGGTTCCTTTAGAGCAAATTTCTGAAACAAATAGACTTTGTTAGATTTGAGCATCAACCAATTTAAATATATTTGAAAGCAGAGCAGTAAAAAAAATACAGTTTTAATCATTGGATCACAGTGTAAGGACAATTTTCGTTGCTTTTGGTAAAAAGAAATTTTTAAGTAGAATTATGCCTTGAGATAATTTGGTTTAATTTAACTTATTTTTGCACTAAATTATCCAATTATATTTCCTCTTCCTGATTAGTCTAATTCTTTTCAAGGATATATCAGAAAATGTACTAAGTTCTTACTTTTACTGTTTTAAATAGTTAATGCTATGTAGTGAAGCTTGAATGAGTTGGGTATGCGTTTTAATTTGGAACATTTTCATACATTGGGGAATTTTTCAACGTTGCTAATATAGAAAAATAAAATTTATTCCAGATATTTAATTTCAAGGAATATGTGCATTCTCGGATTTAAGTCGCACCTAGATTTTGACCTATGGTGGCATGTCGTTCCACTCAGAGAATCAGCATCTTGATGGCAGAGGTTGCCACGTGGGCCTCCCCATGCCAAGTGAATCCAAATGGTTTCTTTCAACTTTGGGCTTTCAAAAGACTTAATAGAGATCTAATAAATGACAAAAGATTGATGAAGTGCTGAAACCTTACTATTGAGTAACATGCATCATCAGCTCTTAAAAGTTCCTAATTATGGGGCATCTGGGTGGCTCAGTCAGTTGAACGTCCGACTTTGGCTCAGGTCATGATCTCACGGTTGGTGGGTTCAAGACCCGTGTCAGGCCCTGTGCTGACAGCTAGCTCAGAGCCTGGAGCCTGCTTCGTATCCCATGTCTCCCTCTCTCTCTCTGACCCTCCCCAGTTCATACTCTGTCTCTCTGTCTCTCAAAAAAAGATAAATGTAAAAAAATTCCTAATTAGGGGGCACTTGGGTGGCTCAGTCAGTTAAGCATCTGACTTCAGTTCAGGTCATGATCTCATAGTTCATGGGTTTGAGCCCTATGGGTTGACACCTCAGAGCCTGGAGTCTGCTTCGGATTCTGTGTCTCCCTCTCTCTCTGCCCCTTCCCTGCTCATATTCTCTATCCTTCCCCCTCTCTCTCTTTCACAAAAATAAGTGTTATAAAAATTTAAAAATTAAAATAAATAACTAAATAAGTTCCTAATTAGGGTAGTAATAAAACCTGTGGTCAGACCCAGATGAGGAGGTATCACTGCCTGGATTCCTGTCCATTTCTCCTCATGCTTTTTTCTGTTTTTCTCCTAATTTCCTTCAGAAAGGAGACATTTTCACCTGCCTCTTGCTTAATGCAAGTCGCCGGTTTTCCATTGCTGGCAACAATACACTGATTGTGCAGGATTATCAGCCTTTCCTCGCTCAGTGTTCGGATTTAAAATAACAGTCCTTCATCAGCTATGCGTCTGCAGCTCTTACAATATGTGTTCCTATGTTCTGCTCTAAACACTGGAGGTTACAGATTCCCCTTCTTCTTAGGCTGCAAACTTGTGAAGGCTGTCTGAGAATTTGTGGTTCAAGGTATTGTTGTCTCAGGACTGTGCCTCAAGGACAGGTTTTACGGATTTCCCTGATTTTTAGTGGGATGAGACCACCTCCTCACCTTTCAAATACTGCAGAGGAAGGGGGCTGGGTTTTGAAGTGAGCCAGACTTACATCGGAATTCTGGTTCTTTGGTTCCTAGCTCTGTGACCTTAACAATTTACTAAACCAAATGGAGATAGTATGGTGGTTATATTTATTCCAAGGGGTTGGTGTGAGGATGAAATGAGATCATTTATTTAGGAGTGCCCCCGAGTCAAGTAGATAACAAGTTGCTATCTTTCTTCTTCTCCAAGGTTACTTCTAGCATTGGATTTCCACTATTCCATCCCAGGTTGCTTATGGGGATTTTTCTGTTTATCTATTTCATACCCACTTCCCTATGGTTTACACTTGCATACTTTATCTTGAGTGAAAAGAGAGGAAAACCTATCTCTGATATATTACTCATTGATATCCTTGTGAGAATTTTAATGTTCATTTCCCAGTAAAATAAACAAATTCTTCCCCAAGCCCTGCTCATTGGCTCAGTCCACCTGTAGCATCTTAGTTCTTTTTGGGAAATAATGCAATAGTTTTTATTTTCATAAATGTGGTGGAAACCGTATTATTCTAGGTGTAGCTCAAGGCTTATTGTCGATTTCCAGGGTCACAGATGGACACAAAAGGCATTTCCCCCCCCAACTCCTTGTGAGTGAAATTACAGAAAAGAAAAGCACAGTGTCTGTTCAGGCAGGCAGATGGCCAAATGAGTTTCCTCTAAGACAGTGTCACGTGTCACCTTATCTACATTGTTCTAACTTTCCCATCTGACAAGACAGTGTCAAGATCTGTTAACGAGATGGCCTCACAAGGATATATTTGAATATTTTATGAAAAGTCATTGTAGCTTTCTATGGATCTGACAGTAATTAAATGCATGAGCTCCCAAGGCCCATTTCAGGGGCTACATGTATATTTTTCCCCCTCCAAAGACATAACAAGGTGTGCAAGTCACCTCACTGACTTTTGCAAAGAGAAGAATTATGTTTTGCTTCCTTCTTTCTGAGATTAGCTATTCTAGTCTCCTTGCTCCATTTCAGCAATAATAGTACGTTGGTGCAGCTCTTTACTGCAGGGAAAATTTCCATAGGAATCTTGACTTAAGGGGCTTCAGTACAGTGGTGGGCAGACACAGCCCATCTCTCTTTTTCACTCTGTCCTTGATTATTAAGGAATAATTGACCAGCAATCATAAGCTTGTGTAATAACTGACTTTCCAAATAGAGAAGACTACAGTGAGTTGGCATTTTTGAACAATCTGTTGCTACCTTTTGGCCTCACTATTCTAATGCTTGGAGGAGATGTGGGGGTGATGCCTTATCTTCTATCAGATGATGGATATCTGTCTATAGCTTATTGCATATCGTTTTTTAAGTTCAGAGTTTCTGGGTTTTTTTTTTTAATTCTGTACTGAGGAATAAAGAATCAATATTGAATCCTAGACTTTTTTACAAGGTAGCTGGAAACTGATGCAAGTATATCTCTTAGTTAACACATGGTGATGATTTCCATAACAAATCTGTACATTTAACATCCATCTTTTGGAATTAGTTGGTTATTTTAGTTATCTGAATTTAAAGATATTAAACACTCTGTTACAATCTTAGAGATTCAAGTTCACATTAGCATATTATGGTTTATGAGAAGTCGAGAAGTCCAGAGCCTTGTTTAACCTAGCCTGTGTAATCTAGAATTTCCCACATTTACTTGAGCAGCAAGCTTGCTTTTTGTTTATTTGTTCTGTTGTTGTGTTGTTGTTGTGTTAATAATCCCTAGTAACATACAAGGGAAGCAACACTGTGAACCCATGTTATGGAAATCTCGAAGAACAGTGGGGCACAGTGGGAGGAGGGACATGAACACGTTCTCTGAAAATGGGGGATTTTCAATAAATTTAAAATAATTTTTTAATGTTTATTTTTGAGACAGAAAGAGACAGAGTGCATGGGGGGGGGGGGGCAGAGAGAAAGGGAGACACAGAATCTAAAGCAGACTCCAGGCTCTGAGCTGTCAGCACAGAACCCAACACACGGCTCAGACCCGTGAATCGTGAGATTATGACCTGAGTCAAAGTCAGATGCTTTACCAACTGAGCCACTCAGACGACCCTTCAATAAAATGTTTTAAAGATAATATGTTGCTATTATGGTTGTCAAGGCTATAATAAAATACGTTAGATAAAACAGTATGAAAAAGCAAAGTCACACAAAAGTAGTTAAAAAAAGGATGGCACTCTTTTATGTGGCAAATTCCCCAGAGTATAATACAGTTGGTTCATTTCCTATCATGTTTGACCTTGGGTAAAAATAACCATATTCTACAAAAATATGGTTTGTATAATAGGAGTTAGCGCCAGGGGCAAAATGAAAGGTGGAGTGAGCAAAAAAAAGACGTGCTCACAGAAGAAAAGAAAAAGGGATTGTTGAATACATCAGTGATATGGATTCCTGTTATTTGTTTAGACAAACTGGGAAAAATTAAATGAATTAGTGAATGATGGAGCAGTACGCAACAAGGAATTTATGCATGGCTATCACTGTGAAGGTAAAAGTCAAATGGCCTTTGTCTTTGGCCTTTCCGTTTCTACAATTAACACAGTGATTGAGAAAAAAAAAGAGAAAGAGAGATGAATGCGACCCCCCCACTTTCATGTTCAGTGTTGACATGAAGAAATAAGGAGAAATGAAGGAGCAATTTCATGACAGAACCTTGACCCAAAGCCCCACTCAGGCTTTTGAACTTGTGTGTGAAATTTCAAAATATCATATTTAATAATGTATCAATGCATTTCCCCACAATTGATTGAAAAGAACACCTGCTTAAAGGTTGTAGAATGACTTAGCAGCAGTGTGCCCTGGGAGATTCTGTTATTCTTACTTAACGTGCTTCGAACAGCAAGGTGTGGTGATTTTATCTTCCTGAGCCTTCGATATCTAACTGCTTGGCTATAAATCCAGGCTACAAACAGGAGCTGTTTTGGGCAGTTTATTTAGTATTTTTAATTTTACTCTTTTCCTCACAGAGTTCTCTTTATAGGGTTGCTAAGAAGATGAAACGAGGTAAGTATATAAATTGCATAGCAGAGTGTCTGGAACATCGTAAATGACATGTTATTTTTAATAGGTATTATTATTTTGTCTCAATTGACTGTACCTGGGAACCTAGGTTAATTTCTGAGCATCCCACGGAAAGAAAAATGGAAGCTGACTGGAACACATTAAGAGGAGAGAACAGAGGGGCACCTGAGTGTCTCAGTTGGTTGAGCATCCGACATTGGCTCAGGTCAAGATCTCAAGGTTCGTGGGTTCAAGCCCTGCGTCAGGCTCTGTGCTGACAGCTAGCTCAGAGCCTGGAGCCTGCTTCAGATTCTGTGTCTCCCTCTCTCTCTGACCCTCCCCTGCTCGCACTATCTCTCTCTGTCTCTCAAAAAGAAATAAAAACCATAAATAAAATTAAGAGGAGAGAACAGAGATAGCCCCTCCGTCATAGGAGACATGTTTGATAAAGTCAGAGACGTTAAGACTGAGGACAGAAGGTGCACTAACCTTCAAGCAGTAATCAAGCCACTTTAAATATTCTCAGTTTACTTATATATTTTGAAAGAGACTGAGTGGGGAAGGGGGAGAGAAAGAGGGAGAGAAAGGATCCCAAGCAGGCTCCATGCTGTCAGCACAGAGCCCATCCTGGGGCTCGATTCCATGGTCGCTGAGATCATGACCTGGGTTGATATCAGGAGTCAGACGCTCAGCCAACTGAGACACCCAGGCGCCCCAGTAATAAAGCCATTTTCTACTGAGTGCACTTGATGAGAGGATGGTTCCATCATTGCATAATTTTAGTCTCAGGCATAGAAGCCTCTTTATGATTTATCACTGAGGAGATACAAACCTTGAGTATGAAGGGATTTGAGACATCTAACCAGCATTGGAAACCTGGAAGGTCATGGTCCAAAGCGGGCAGAGTATTTTCCACACTTGGCTGTCCTGAATTTCTTCCTGCTTTAAAACAAACAAACAAACAAACAAACAAAAACAAGAGCACCTGAGTGGCTCAGTTGGTTGAGCGTCTGACGTCGGCTCAGGTCATGATCTCAAAGTTTGTGGGTCTGAGACCCGCATCGGGCTCTGTGCTGACAGCCCACAGCATGGAGCTGCTTCTGATTTTGTGTCTCCCTCTCTGCCCTCCCCTGCTTGTGCTTTGTCTCTCCAAAATAAATAAACATTAAAAATTTTAATAATAATAAAGAATTAAAAAAGTAAGTAACAATAATTTTCTTTACAAAATCCAGTGGTATATGTTGTGTTTTGTTACCATGGATGGTGCACACACACACATACACACACACACATACACACACACACATATACACACACACACATATACACATATGAAATTACTTAAGAATTCTACTCTTCACATAAAGTTAAGTTGTTTTAGTCAAAACCACACTGAGATACCACCTCACACTGGTCAGAGTGGCTAAAATGAACAAATCAAGAGACTATAGATGCTGGCGAGCGTGTGGAGAGACGGGCACCCTCCTACACTGTTGGTGGGAATGCAAACTGGTGCAGCTGCTCTGGAAAACAGTGTGGAGGTTCTGCAAAAAATTAAAAATAGAACTCCCCTATGACCCAGCAATAGCACTGCTGGGGATCTACCCAAGGGATACAGAAGTGCTGATGCATAGGGGCACGTGTACCCCAATGTTCATAGCAGCACTGTCAACAATAGCCAAATCATGGAAAGAGCCCAAATGTCCATCACCTGATGAATGGATCAAGAAGATGTGGTTTATATATACGATGGAGTACTACATGGCAATGAGAAAGAATGAAATCTGGCCATTTGCATCAACGTGGATAGAACTTGAGGGTGTTATACTAAGTGAAATAAGTCAGGCAGAGAAGGACAGGTACCATATGTTATCACTCATATGTGGACCAGGAGAAACTTAGCAGAGGACCGTGGAGGAAAGGAAGGGGGGGGAAGTAGTTGAGAAGAGAGAGGGAGGCAAACCATAAGAGATTCTTAAACAAACTGAGGGTTGATGGGGGTTGGGGAGAGGGGAGAAGGGGTGATGGGCATGAAGGAGGGCACTTGTTGGGATGATCACTGGGTATTATATGGAAACCAATTTGATAATAAATGATATTAAAAAATAATAAAGTTAAGTTGTTTTAACAAGGTCAAGAATACAATGTTTATGCTGACTCATGATACATTTGCTTTAAAAATATTTGTGCAACAGAAATCTAATTTTATTTATTTTATTATGTATTTGTTTGGTTGGTTGGTGGTTTTGAAAGCCATAGGGACAGTGTATAATGACCTGCGTATTGATAGGACTGGGCAGCTTTTCCTCAGGACTTCTGGGTTGTGACTTCTGGTCTAGAAACCTTATCTGGAAGCATTGGAATGCCAGGCACATTTGCAAACTGTCTTTGACTCATTTCTCCCATTGTTTTCCTTCAGTTTCTCACATTCCTGCCTCAGGAAGTGATGGGTTTTGGGGCGCCTGGGTGGCTCAGTCGGTTAAGCGTCTGTCTGACTTTGGCTCGAGTCTTGATCTCACGGTTTATGAGTTCGAGCCCCACCTCAGGGTCTCTGCTGTCAGTGTGAAGTCTGCTTCTGGTTCTCTCTCTCCCTCTCTCTCTCAAAACTAAGTAAAATTTAAAAAAATTAAAAGAAAAAAGAAAGTGATGGGTTCTGACGAAAGGTAAGGGATAGGCATGAGACTGTAGAACTCCAGTAGCCTCAGCCTATATAATAACCGTTTATAAAAAGAATTTTATTCTCTCCAAAAACAAAACCAAAAACAAAAAACAACAAACACTTCACTGTTGACCTTGGTGTAATACACTTTCAAATTTAGTATTTCAGAGGAATTTTTTAAGGCCTATTCACTTGAATAAATACTTATTTGTGAATATCATTTACTAATTATTTGGAAAGAGATTTTAAAGATTGAAATAACAGGACTGATCTAATTATCTTAGTACCTTTAAGTAAATATCATTTAAACTGATCTATTAATTTATTCAACTTTTCCAAAGGAGTGAGGTATCAGCAGGGATTTTCATATGGTGGAAAAGGCCAGGTTGTCAACTTTTGAAACTGAAATATGTTATCGGTGGGAACAAAGTCTGAATGGAACATAGAGGAATTTTATTACCAAAGTCTCTCAGGCAATGAAAAAACTTTCTAAACTCGGTAGAAAAATATTGTAAAACTGAAACTTCCTAGCAACCACAGGGCCGTTAATTCTGACCATTTGGTTTGTGCCGTTTTAACCCATAAATAATGAGTGGTTTAAATCTCATCTATAGAGAGGCTCACAGAACAAAAAAAGGAAAAGGGATGACTGAGCGGGAGAAGAAGGTGAGGACACGCCTTAATTGCCATGCAAGCCTGCGGTGTATCCTGTGTACAAATAAACAGGCTTCAACACCTGCTGGTGTGCGAGCATCTGCTTGAAAGCAACAAACATCTGTTTGTAATTTGCAGTGGGAGAGGGTGACAGTGAAGAACGGGCTACTGTCACAGAATATACAGCCTGGTTAAGTCGCTGAAAGGATCCAGAGGAGAGATAATGAATGGATACCCTGAGCCATGTGACTCCCATGTGATGAGGTGATAAGATACCTTGATTTTCTTTCCAGGTTGCCATTAATATTTCTTTCCATTTGGAACCATCATTTATTGGGACTGAAACAGTAGAAAGCGCTTTCTGAAGGCAAGCTCTATTTAAAAGGGAGACTTTTGCCACACGGGTTTTTCACAACCATAAAGGTTAACAATTCTCTGTAGTTGATAGGGATATCCTAAAACATAGCCTCCAGAGCCCATGGCCAGGCCAATTTGAGAAGAATGAAGGCGGCAGCAGTGGAAATCAGAGTGGTGTTTGCTCTGAGCCCCAAGGCAGGTCAGACAGACTCCTCAGTATTCCTTCTCTGTTTCTAAACATCCTGGAGCTCTTGGGCTCCCTGAATGTTGTGACGGTGGTATTTTAGGTGGTAATTCATCATTTTGCCATGTGTCCTCTGACATCAGTACCCATAAGTTTGGTAATATCTCCAAGGCTCGGAAGTTGGGGGAAACCTTTTCCTGCATTTTTGTTTAAAAGGGAGATGAACACTGGGTCCTTGGAAGTCCCACTGCCCATCTCTCTTTACCTTTTCTGCATTTTTCTGAGGATTTACATGCAAGCATTCCTCTTTTTGCTGGCCCCCGAATTCTGGAGTTCTAGAGAGGAATTTTGTCTTAATCCATCCTGGCCACTACAGCAAAGTCCTACAGACTGGGCAGCTTCTGAAAGCTGGAAGACAAGGATCAGGAGGTCAGCGTGATCTGGAGAGGGCCCTGTTCGGGCTTGCAGGTTTCCAGTCCTGCTGTTTCCTTACAGGGGGAGAGAGCTGTGGGATCTAAATTTTAGGACCTCTGCTCCCATTCATGAGGGGAGTAGATCGAAGCACCCTTCAAAGGTTGCACCTCTTCATGGCGTCACGTTGAGCATTAGGATGATCAACATACGAATTTGGGGGAGACACACACATTCAGACCACAGCAGCTTTGTAAAAATAGTCCATTTATGTTTCTCTGCATGGATAATGACAACTTTTCTAGTTTTATATATTTAGTGAATGAAGTAACAGTCCTCTGTTAGTTATTTTTGAATAAAATACTGTATTTAGATAGAAACATAAACGAGTTTCTATCAGTCGGTTGAGCATCCGACTTCGGCTTAGGTCATGATCTCACGGTTGGTGGGTTCGAGCCCCGTATCAGGCTCTGTGCAAACAGCTCAGAGCCTGGAGCCTGCATCTGATTCTGTGTCTCTTTCTCTCTCAGCCCCTACTCTGTTCACTCTCTGTCTCTCAAAAATAATGAATAAATGTCAAAAAAACTTTAGAAACATAAACGGAAGAAAAGAAAGAAAATAATTAAAATTACTATATTGGGGCACCTGGGTGGCTCAGTTGGCTCAGGTCATGATCTCACAGTGTGTGAGATTGAGCGCACATCGGGCTTTGGGCTAGCAGTGGAGAGCCTGCTTGGGATTCTCTCTCTTCCTCTCTCTCTGCTCCCCCCCACCATCTTTAAAAAAAAATACTGTGTTTAAATGATTGATAAAATCTCCAGATACTCAGGAGGGCTTAGTATGAATTGCAAATCACGGAGTATACCATTCTAATCAAACTTTCACTTGGAGTTCTCAAATTTAAAAAAAAAAGTTATTTAATATATGATAATTTTGTCATTTGGCAACATCTGTTTTTATAAACTTCAAGTTCTAGGTTTAGCATAGGTACCCGAATTAGATCAGCCTGAATTATTTAATGACTTCTTATTGCATCGTTGTTATTTTATCAAGTGAGGAAAGTGGGGTAGATTCAGTGATGCCCTTGCTGTTTAAAAACAGAGGCTGTTATCCTGTGAATGGGGGTACAAGGTTCTTATCTGCTGTGTCTTCTGCTTCATTTGTGGTTAGGCTTTACCTATGTTTTAAACTTGTTTTAGTGTTTATTTATTTTGAGAGAGAGAGAGAGGCAGAGAGGGAGAGAGAGAGGCACAGAGAGACAGGAGAGAGACAATCCCAGGCAGGCTCTGCAACACAGAGCCCAAGGTGGGGCTCAAACTCACTAAACCGTGAGATCATGACCTGAGCAGAGGTCAAGAGTTGGGCATGCAACCCACTGAGCCACCTGCGGCCCGGGTTTTACTTACGTACAGAGACTAGATTGAGAGCTTCTCACTTGCATGAAGAGATCTGCGGAAAGTTCTCAGCATACACATCCTTCCAACACATATGCTGGGGGCGCACCTGGGTGGCTCAGTCATTTGAGCCTCCAACTCGATTTCAGCTTCAGCTCAGGTCATGATCCTAGGGTCGTGGGATCGAGTCCTGTGTTGGGTGCTGCACTGAGTATGGAGCCTGCTTAAGATTTTCTCTCTGCTGCTCCAACCCAGTCGTGCCCCCCTTCCCCATAAAAAAAAAAATATATATATATATATTTGTGCTGGTCTTCGTAAACTAAATGTTAAAACCTTAATTAGATGAAAACTTTGCTATTTAGTTTACTAAATTTCTGTTTTCTAAGCAGTCAGACATTTAAAGGACTTCTGTGACTCTAGAATATCATGGTGGCAGGAAGTCTGAAGAATTTAACTTTTCTATCACAATAGCAAAGTTTTCGTCTAACTAAGGTTTTAACATTTGTTTCCTGACAAAATGTAAAATAAAAACCCAGCCAAATAGAAAACTTTGAACTTAAAAAAAAAACTAAGATTTTTGTCTGGATAATACGCCAAAGAAGTTTAGCATGTAGCGATACAATGGTTGAACAGCATATGAAGGCGGAACAAGATCCGTATTTCTCAAGCAATTTCCCTTGCTCATTTAAAATACACTAAAAGTCTGAACACAGTAATACTTAGTTTCATTGTTAATTATAGTGAATACAAGTAAATATCAAATGCATTCATTGTTCACTGCTTTCAGAAAGTAAAGAGTAAGGTCAGCAATTATGCTCTTGCATTTTGCTTAGGACTGCATGGGCAGGGTGGGGACCCGTGCCCTGAACTGCGCAGGGAACGGCATGTACGCGGGGAACCGCACGTTGGGAGGGAACGGCCATGTCGGAGTTCCTGCTGCGCATGCGTCGTCATAGGATGCTTCTCTGTGGATTCCACTTTTCATTTTCTATGTCTGGTTATTAATTATTTTAATATGTTAAATTATTTGCACCTGATTTCTCTAACATTGACTGCTTTGCAAGGTTCTAAGGTAGTTATAAAAATTTTTTTTTCTCCATTAAGTAGTATTCCAAAGTTATATCTTCCAGGAAGTGGAAAGTTTAATTCCAACAACTGCAATTTAAGATGCGTAATCTTAATTGAGTGAAATCATTTTGCCTGGAGCTGCTTTAAATCTCCAGTGTTAGTTAAGTCCGTATTAATTTTTGTTCAGAGAAAAGTTAAAGTATTAAATATTTAATTTCTCATTATGTAGTGTTGGTTGCTGGGATCCCATACTTGCATCGTAGGCAAATGCACGTTGTTTATCCTCTGCTCAGACGACCACAGCCCTAAATAATATACAAAAGAATCCGTGTACGTTCATCTTGCAGATGAGGTCCTTAATTATTTTAAGTAGCATCATGCTACCTTTTGAGAGTGGAAGAAACTCCACAGGAAATACATAGTATTCAGTGTGTTTAAATTTTTTATTTTTACGACTCTTACTACCTGTTTATTGAATACTTACTATAACTCGACATTTATTTCCATGCTTTGTTATGTAGCTGTTTCCTTAAATATAATTTTAGCTCTATTTTATAAATAAGAATATTTCAGATTTAGAGAAGTGAAATATCACACTCAGCATCGTCCAGCCCTTCAGTGGTAAGCACAAGGATGTAAACTCCAGAACTCATACTCTGCATTATGCAGCATGTTTATAGCTATGGCTTTGCTACTTGCGATAGACATCTAGTAAGCAAGAATTAGTCAGATTTTCTTTTTTTTAAGTTTCTTCTTCTTATCCTCTCCTTTCAATTATTTCAGTTTCCAAGAGTGTGCTTCATATCACTCTCCATATGAGAAAACCCTTTAAATCTTCAACTATGTATAACAGATGACCTTGCCCTTGAGATTTGTGTCCCCCAAGTTACGGCCAAATTGTTTTACTCTGTTTGCTTGTCTGGTACGTAAATAGCCTAGCTAGTCAAAACCTCTGGCTATGCTGATATAAAATGATTTCTCTGGATGATTTCATTGCATGTTTGTTCCAACAGAGAAATTCCAGGCTTGAGTTGTTTCATATGGAAAAATAGTCAATACCCGATTTCCTCTCAGAACTTGTCAAACATTTTCTAAACAAGGATTATCTGTATCTGGTCTCAAATGGCTACTCTTCAAAGTCTCATTCCCTGCTGAGCTCTATAAAGAAGGATATGATAGGATTTATAAACGTAAGTAAGCAAACAGCGTCTAGAAATCTTAAGGGTGGATTGTATGGATAATGTAGCAACCTACATGCCATGTGTCCTTGGCTAATGAGAATGTCACAATGCAACCACCTCAGACCTTTTTGTGTGCCAGAGTGCCATCCCACTGAGAAGTTAACGTAAAGGTAGGTAGGTTTGCAACCCTCCAGAAAGCTCCCCAGATTGAACAGACGCTCAACCTTCACTTAAGCATTCAAATCAAACGGGGGCCCTGTTTGCTGCTGGCTACCCGCTGGAGACTTCCTCATTCAAAGACATGTCGGTCATCATCGAGCCTCTTACACATTCGAGCCAGGGAGAATCGAAAAATTACTGTGCACGCAAGCTGTTTGGTTCGATCCCCTAACATGAATCTGAGAGGCATCCAAAAAAGGTATGAATGGCATTGAGTGGAAAATAAGATATAATTTCTGATACTTCATTATTACATGATGCAAAATAAGTTATTGGCATGAAAATGACAAGTTGCTTTATGATTTTTAATTTTTTAAGTTTTATTTATTTATTTATTTTTTAATGTTTTATTTACTTTTGAGAGACAGAAAGAGGTACGGTGAGCAGGGAAGGGTCAGGGAGAGAGGGAGACACAGATTCTGAAGCAGGCTCCAGGCTCTGAACTGTCAGCACAGAGCCCGACGCAGGGCTCAAACCCACAACTGTGAGATCGTGACCTGGGCCGAAGCCAGACACTCAACCAACTGAGCCACCCACGAGCCCCTATGTTTTATTATTTTTGAGAGAGAGAGACAGACAGCGTGAGCAGGGGAGGGTCAGAGAGAGAGGGAGACACAGAATCTGAAGCAGGCTCCAGGCTCTGAGCTGTCAGCACAGAGCCTGATGTGGGGCTCAAACCCACGAACTGTGAGATCATGACCTGAGCTGAAGTCAGACGCTTAACCGACTGAGCCGCCCAGGTGCCCCAACAAGTGACTTTAAAGTTTCTCGGGCTGTGTGGTGCTGCAGAAGACACCCCTCATTATTAATCCATGTTCTGCCAAACCTCTTTCAGATCCTGGTTCTCAGCTCTTACCCGGTGCTTGTAGCCACTTAGAATCCTGCAATTTTTAATTAGATTCTTTTTTAAGTTTGTTTATTTTGAGAGAGAGAAAGAGAGCATAGGCAGGGGGAGGGGGTTGGGCAGAGAGAAGAAAGAGAGAGAATCTCAAGCAGGCTCTCGAGCCTGATTGTGGGCTCGAACTCACAAGCCGTGAGATCATGACCTAAGCTGAAACCGAGAGTTTGATAGATACTTGCCTGACTGAGTCACCCAGGGGCCCCGGAATCCTGCAATTTTAGATCCAAACAAGGAAGCATGTCCAAAACTGACTCTAAATCAGTCTTTGCCCTCACACAATAAATTACATTTCCTATACTGAAGGCATGTTACCTTTTAAAATGATTTTTAAAATGCTAAATGCCAGTGTTTAAATACTAAATACCAGTGTTTAGCTTTTCTGGCTTATCAGTCTATAGAAGTACTTTTGTAGCAGTTGGAAATTTGTCAGGGGTAATTTTCCCATAACATCTGATTTCATACTTACTTTGCTTCGAAAATGAAAATTACGTGATTTTTGTGCTGAAAGTAACATTGCGGTTTCATGTGGCTTTATTTTAATTGAACTTTAAAGATTTTGGGGGGAAGTAGGCAGTGATTCATCTTTGTATCAGCCTTCTTCAAGTAATTGCTACGTGATAAAAATGAAGGCAGTTCATACAATTAAAGGATCCTCAAAACAACTCTGAAAAATGGATTATTAGAATAAAAAGCAAACACAAAAATGATGACTTGAGAGTTTTAGTAAATGCCTCTCAAAATAAGGAAGAAAATTAGAACACCAACCCAGATTCTCCCGGAAGCCAAGCCCGGACTATTATCTGCTACTTCGTTCCTTCCGGTCTGCTGGCCAGTCCCCCATCAGTCTGTGTTTTGTCTTAACATTTGATGTTTGGTTTATTAAACACCGACAATGGAGACGTACCCAAAATGTTTATCTATTGAGATCATATTTAAGAAGGCTAGACTTGCAGAAGTGTTATGCGATGATAGATTTATTAAAATTAATTAATCATTATCTCAGTGAGGGCAAGAATTTTTGTATGCTTTAATCACAGCTTTCCCCCCATTACTTGGATCAGTGGCTGAATAATAGAAGGAAACCAGTAATATGTATTGAATAAACTGAATGTTTGTATAGATTTACCAAATGACACACTCTTACCTCAAAAATGTGCTAAAAATCACCCCCCGGAAATAACAGGCTACTAGAGAAAACTAGGAAACTAACTCAGCTGATAGTACTAACTGTCAAATATGACTTGATTCAGAATAATATGACTAAATAATGACCTACACCTAAAATTCTGGGCTGTAAGCAACCTCAAACCTTCCAACGAAAGGGTGTCTGACAGACGTAACTTCTGTGTGTGATCAATGCTACAATATATAACCCCAAAGACTTAGTGGAGATCTGGCGTAATTTTCAGAATGGCCCCAACTTATCCTTGAGTTGTAAAATGTCCATTACTAAGTGACTAAAATGTGGATTTCCAGAAAGAACTAATTTTTTTATAGGATCTCATGTGCAAGAAATGAAAGCAATTTTTATGCTTTTCTCCACTAGGTAATAGCATTGGCATTATTGGCATCCCCCTAAGATATTTTCTTTTATTTTGTTATATTGCAATAATACTGTTTAGATGTTATGAAAAAAAATACAAACAAAAGTAAGACAATGACAAATAATAGCGACGGCTGAACTTTTTCAAGATTATATAAATCTGATTTAGAATTGGGATTTTATGGTAACACTGATACTTTAACTGGCGATAGAATATTGAAAGTGACCCATGTCAGGAAGCAAAGGAGAAAATTTAGGTCACAAAAACTCAAGTGCATTAATCTTGCTTTTAAAAAGTAGTTTTCAGGAGCGCCTGGCTGGCTCAGTTGGTGGAGCATGTGACTCTTGATCTCAGTGTTGTGAGTTTGAGCTCTGTATTGGGTGTAGAGATTGCTTAAATAAATAAAACTTAAAGAATAAGTAAAAAATAGTTTTCAAAGGTCAAAGTGTAATGTAATATATTATAGTAAATGTAAAATTGATGGCTGCTTTTACATAAGAAAATGGTTTGTTTGAGTCTTCTGATTTTATTTTATCTGAGACAATATTTTTTCTCAAACAAGATGAGAATGATATTTATATTTAAAAATATAATTATTATTTTGTTGTGTTGAACACTAAGGTACAGAGGAAGTAAGGATCTAAGAAGATAGCCAAATAATAGTAGCTTTGTTCAAGCTGGCTGTGTCTTTTCCCCGTACTTTCTTTCTTTTTGTGCATAGAAGATGAGGCAAGAATTGATAATATAGGGGCATCTGGGTAGCTCAGTTGGTTAAGCGTCTGACTTTGGCTCAGGTCATACTCTCACAGTTTGTGAGTACGAGCCTTGCTTCAGGCTCTGTGCTGGCAGGTCAGAGCCTGGAGCCTGTCTTCAGATTCTGTGTCTCCTTCTCTCTCTGCCCCTCCCCTGTGTGTGCTCTGTCTCTCTCTCAAAAAAAAGAAAGAAAGAAACATTAAGAAATTTTAATTAAAAAAATTGATAATATAGAATGTTTTTGACTTTAAGGAGTTCACAGTCTAAAAAGCGGGCCTTATGCATAAGTAACTATAATGTAAGGATGCCTTTGGCAACAGTGACCAACGAGAGAGTGATCTACGAAAACGAGATTTATCTCCCCTGCCAACAAGCCTTCCCTGGATCTCCAGTGCGTGGGTACTTCGCTGTCCTGAGGAGTCTAACATTGGGTGTCTTCAAGGAAAGATTTCACCACAGCAAAATCAGTTAAAACTTCCCAAAGATTTCGAGATTCTATTTTGCCAACATTTTTTGTCTTTTGCATGCCATGTAAATAAATGTAAGTTTTCTCTGTTGCTGAGTTATATACAAAGGCCACCGGGTGGATTTTCTCTAGAGGATACTTTGAGATGACCTGACTTAAAATAGAGGTTATGTTATCATTTAAATTCACTGTGAGCAGGCTTGGAAGGCACCCCAAAGACATAGGTTATCATCCTGGAGAACGCTGTAACTGCTGATCATAAGAGACGTGCAATAGATATTAAGATGCTACAGGGAAAGGAAGTAAACAGTGATTTATAACATGAGCCTCGATTTGGAAGTCACAGGGGCAGACGCGCAGAATTGCAGGTGCTGATTTGTGATCGAGGTGTTTCTCACATGGACAATCCGGGATGCCTCATCCACAGTGGGGAACAGCACTGAGGTACTAAAATAACGTTGGCTGAGATTTTCCCAAGCATCCCGGAGACCAGACTGTTCTGAATACAATTCGTTTTTCCATCTTTTTAAAATTAACTAATTTTTTAATTTACATACAAGTTAGTTAGCATCTAGTGCAACAATGATTTCAGGAGTAGAATCTAGTGATCCATCTTTTACGTATAACACGCAGTGCTCATCCCAACAAGTGTCTTCCTTAATGCCCCTCACCCACTTAGCCCATCCCCCACTCACAACCCTCCAGCAACCCTGTTTGTTTTCTCTATATGAGTCTTTTATGTTTTGTCCCCCTTTCTGTTTTTATATTATTTTTACTTCCTGTCCCTTAACGTTCACTTGTTTTGTATCTTAAATACCTCATGTGCGTGAAGTCATATGATATTTGTCTTTCTTTGTCACATTTCTTTATTTTTGTTTTGCAGATTTTATCAAATATAATTGGGTCTGAGAATAATGCAGAATGAACTTCTACTATACCTAAAAAGAAAAAAAAAAAAGGAATTGATTTTCTTGCCTTTCTTTTAACTTTCCAAATACCTCTGTAATAGCCTCCTTTTGAAATATATTGAATACTCCTTTAGAGATAAGTAGGTGAGTCCGTGAGATCTTCTCTCTTCCTTTGAGTATCTGGGACCTCGTTATCCTGTTGTGGAGACATGATCCCCACATGGGGGCTCTCGGAGTTCACCAGCACGTAGGTGATAATTGAAGCATGGGAGTAGATGAAGTCACTGCTCAGGTGCAACTTGTCAAGTGAGAATTAAAGAAAATTAAGAACAGAGATGCCAGAAACCTGCACTGAAGGGCAGACAAAAAAGCAAGCCAAAAAGTCGACAAGAAAGAGGCAGGCAGCCGGGAAGAACTCTGGGAGTGTGGGGTCCCGGAAGAGAAGGAGGAGCATCTCGGAAAAGAAGTGGAAGTCAGGTAGGAAGACTTCTGGCGCCTTTGGCATTCCCAGTTACATTATTTCACTGTACTTAGAGCCACTCTGGAGCCCAGTGGGAGGATATGGAAGCTGCCCCAGGATTGAGTGAACCGAGTGAAGGATGAGAATCTGAGGTTAGGGGACGGCAAAGAAAGGACACAGGTGACTTGTAAGCAGAGGGAGGTGGGTCTGAACAGTTAGGTTTCCTTGGTTGATAAATGGCTGGAACTCTTTTAAACTCATAGAACAAGAGAATATTTATGAAACAGTGGGGCAGAAATTCATTTTTTAATCAGTTCTGTTGAGGTGACAAGATTGATCTGGTTCTTGCTGTCTTCGTATTTTTTCATTCTTCAGGATAAAGTAACTTACATAAGTATCCGTTTTGTTTAGCATTACTTTGGAATGAGTTCAGGCTGTATGCTTTACTCATATGTGCCTTTTGTTGTGAATGATGTAACCCTTTGAAATTACATTTAGAAAAATACCCTAAACACATCATGACCTATATTGATGAAGAACTGCGTAATGTTTTCCTGACACAAAAGAGCTGGCTTTACAATAATAATTTGGAATTGAGGTCCCTTTTTTGTGAATGCATTTTTTGGTTTTGTTTTAATTTAATTTTTTAATATAATTTGTCAATCAAAGTGGTTTCCATACAACACCCAACGTTCATCCCAACAAGTGCCCTCCTCAATGCCCATCACCCACTAGGCAGTATGTGTGTCTTCTATATATTTGTAGCTAGATTAGAAATCTATATTTATGTAGCAAGTTTAATGTTGACCCTCACTGCCTAGCTTTCCATATCCATTTTTGTAAGATAGAACATTTCAGAATGATTAATAAACCATGAAAGTGCTGATAGAGGAAAACTGAAATAATTTGTTAGGCTTCGTTTTCTTATTTTTCAAAGCAAAACAGCCTAACTCATAGGCTTCGGAATGAAGAAACAAACCAAACACACTTGTTTAAAATTACGGCTCCTCGTAGTTACGCTGATTGGGTTATGTAACACCCCTGGGTTTCAGTTGTCTTATCTGTAAAGTGTGGATAGTTAAACTCATTGGGTTGTAGTACATTTAAGTCAGGCGATGCTTAGGAGAGTGCCTAACACATAGTGAAAATAGCAGAAAAATACTTTCAGCTCTAAGTAATAGAACACCCAACGAAGTCTAGCTTAAACAATCAGAGAATGTATTTGCTCACGTAGTTTAGAAGGGGGAGCCTAGGATTCCTGGTTCCTTTCTTGTAGTCCTACATTCCTTCCTGTCCTTTGTCTTCAGGTGCCTCCTTCATAATGGCTAGTTACAGAAATGTCTGCAAGTCCTCACGCCCCATCATTCAGAAGAGAGAGGGTAAGGGCTGTTGTCAGAGTAAGGACGCTTCTTATTCTAGAAGCTGTCCCTGAGCCCAGACTTCTCTGTGGGTCTTAATGACCTGATTTAGATCACATGCCCATTGTTTCCCCAGGGCTATTGAGATATTGACATACATCACTGTGTAAGTTTAGGGTGTATTGCCTAATGGCTTGACTTACACATAGAATATTGTGAACTGATCACCACCGTTAGCATCCATCATTTCATATAAATACAATAGAAAGAGAAAGCAAAATGAAAAAGAACTTTTGCCCTTGAGGTGAGAACTCTTAGGATTTACCTCTTAACAAGTATCATATGTATGACAGCAGCGTTGGCCAATGTCATCGTGTTGAGCATTGTGTTCCTAGTACTTACTTATCTTGTAACTCCACATTTGCACCTTTTGAACACCTTCGTCCAGTCCCCTGCCACCTCTGATAACCACAGATCTGACCGCTTTTTTATATGAGATTTTTTCTTTTTTTAGATTCTACACATAAATGAAATCATACAGTATTTGTCTTTGTCTGACTATTGCACCTAGTATAATCCCCTCAATGTCCCTTCATTCTTTGAGAAAGCAAGTGACAGAATTTTCTCATTTTTTAATGGCTGAATAATCCATTGTGTGTGTGTGTGTGAGTGTGTGATCTCACAACTTCTTTACCCATTCATCTGTTGATGGACACGTAGGTCATTTCCATGTGTTGGTTATTATAAATAATGCTTCTATGAACATGGGGGTGCAGATATCTTTTTGAATTAGTGTTTCCATTTTTTTTAAAAAATACATTCCCAGAGATGAGATTGCTAGATCCTTTGGTAGTTCTATTTTTAGGTTTTTGAAGACCCTCCATACTGTTTTCCATAGTCGCATGACCATTTTTGAAGCAGTCTCTCTTGTTAGGAGTAAGCTATGGACAAACACTGGCTGATGTTCAGAAACAAATTATTGCAAAGTTTAGGGGATTATCCTTTGTCCTATCAGGGTCACTTTTAGAGCTGGGGGTTAGGGATGGGTCCCTGCAATCACCATAGGAAAGAGAGCAGGACCCTGAAAAAAATAGTTTGATTTGGAAAGGATGGTGGGCAATGATTAAGCATCTACATAATAGCCATTACTCACCTCCTCTTGGGCCACAAATCTTTCCCACTAAAAAGCGAAGCCAGGGAGCAGGGCCCATCTGAGCTGATGCTAGGCCACATAGTGGGTCGGAATATTTAAGTGGCCTTGAGATTCTTGGCCCAATGCCCACCTTAGTGGCTTTTCCCTACCCTCACCACTTGCTTTGTAACTGGAATCTTAAATGAGGTGCTAGAATGAAGTGGGGAACATGTGCAAATGCTTTAAAACATATGAACTCAAACAAAAGGTAAGCTGATTTCATGGATACGCCTTTATTATACGCATTATTCTCTTCCTAGTGCCAAGTTATTTTAGGAGGTCGGAGTTGAGAATGAGGGGTGGAATTGACAAGTTATTGATGACGAGTCTGGAAATTGTGCCTCCCGTCAGGTTACGTACCCACACACTAATCTCACATACAACGTACCAGAAGAATAAAAGCATCTCCGAAGACATTATCTTATGTTTTGGCAAAGGCAGAAAAGGAAAGCGTGCGTGCGTGTGTGGGGGGGGGGGTGCGCACATGTGACACAGTGCACTTTAAATTAGAGCATCAGCTTTAGGAAATTAGTCTGATTGTATGAGCAGTTTCCTCACTATCAAATACTCCAGACCCTGTCAAGATTTCACATTTCACCTTAATTTTCATATCAAGGCTGGACTCTCTGTTGTGAGAGCAGTATTTCAGTTGATTTACTAAGTAAAGTAATGCCTAAATTTTAATGATATGATAAGCCAGTCTTCATGCTAGGAATATGGAAATGAGAAAACTAAATTTTCTACCCCCAAGGAGCTGACAGTCTAGTAAAAAAATATTTTTATCTAATGATTAATCTCCATATAATATAAGTGGTATTAAAAAAGGCATCCACGGACCAAGAAACGGGGGGCTGGTATGTAGCATTCCATCATATCTACCTACACGCCTTCTTTGGTGATGTCAAATCTTGTGGAAGCAAAAAGCAAACTGGAAGAAACACCTGATTTTCATTAAGTGGCTTTAAAATGTAAAACTTGGGGCACCTGGGTGGCTTAGTTGGTTAGTGTCTGATTTCAGCTCAGGTCATGATCTCATGGTTCATGAGTTTGAGCCCTGCATTGGGCTCTCAACTGTCAGTACAGCGCCTACTTTGGATCCTCTGTCTTCGTCTCTCTCTGCCCCTCTACTCTTTCCCTCTCAAAAATAAATTAACATTTAAGAAAAAAATGTAAAAATTTAAATGAGCAGCGAATGAGTTTACAAAAACTACATACACACAACTGTGGTACCTTATGAATGATTATGGTATTGTTATTGTTACTTTTAAAAAATTTCTATCATATGTCAAAATAGGATTTTGTTCATAGCAAAAATAACCCTGACAATTATTTTTAAAGAGATTGGGCCCAGAGTGCTTGGGTGTCTCAGTCAGTTAAGCATCTGGCTCTTTGTTTCAGTTCAGGAAACAATTTCACAGTTTGTGAGGTGGAGCCCCACATCAGGCTCTGAGCTGACACAGTGGTGCCTGCTTGGAATTCTCTGTCTTTGTGTTTCTTTACCCTCCTCCACTTGCTCACTTTGTCTTTCTAAAATACAAATATATATATGTATTTAAAAGTGTGCCCTTTGCTGGAAAAATCATAATGTGCATGAACACGCGGGCTCGCTAAGACCCAGCAGGGTTAAATGCTGATAATGAGCTCAGCTCCGATGGTCAGCGGAGACATTCTTCCACGTAGGAACTGCCATTGACTTCTCAGTCTCTCATCACAGATCCTCGACGTGGCCAAACTGCGCTTACACTGGTGTCCTAACCACTATTTTTATCACCAGTGTATGCTTTATCCATGATCTAATTTCCTTTTCTCTGCTAACATAGCATTTTATGAAGCCTTTTTACAGCCTCCCACAAAATAACTTTTATTAACCTAATGCAATCCTGCAGTGAAGTATTCAGGCGGGGACTCCCTGAGGTGACCATCCCTATGATCTCTGGAGGCTGAGTGGACAGCCCTTCTTTGACTATAGGCTGTAAGTGGTTGTGGACACCTGAGTAACTCCGCATTGTCAGCTGTCAGGTGGATCGTGCCGCCTGAGTGGTGTTTCAGTACTGGGATTTAAGTTTTTGTTCCTTCCTTCCGAGAGTGAGAGCAGGAGAGGGGCAGAGAAAGAATCCCAAGCAGGTTCTGCATTGTCATCTCAGAGCCCAATGCAGGTCTTTGGAATACCAAAACTAAATCTGCATGACTAGAAATAGAAAAGCATTTTAAACTATCCTTTTATGTCATTGTAAGATGTATTTGCTGAAGTGCATTTTTCACCAAAAGAAAATTGGTATGGGTGCTTGTTTATATGTGTAAGTACATATTACATGTAGATATCCATGTATCTGCACATGTGTACGTATAACTTATATGTATATTTTTATGTAATTTTGAACCAATGATCATCTGAGTCCTTTTTTTTTAATATAGAAACTGATATGAAGTCATATGTTTTAGTTGCTGGATTGAGGAATTTTTAGTGATGCACAGTATGGACCCCTTCATAGTTCAATTATAAAATATTGTTTCAAATAATCCTTAGGGGTCAGGTGTTAGTCTCCAGAGAAACAGAACCAATAGACTATATAGTGATATATAGAAAGAAATGTCATAGGGGGGTTGGCTCACATGATTATGGAGGCTAAGAAGTCCTACGATCTGCCATCTACAAGCCGAGGCCCAGAAAAGCCAGGGATGTAGTTTCAGTCGAGCCCTGAAAGTCAAAGGACAAAGGGAGCCAAAGATATAGTAAGTCCTAGTCCATGTCCGAGGGCCGTAGAGTCTGAAGTGTCAATGTCTGAGAGCAGAAGATGGATATCCTAGCTCAGGCAGGGAGAGCACATTCATTCTTCCTCTGCCTTTTTGTTCCATTCAGGCCCCCAAGGAATGAGATAATGCTCACCCATTGGAGATGGCCGTCTTCTTTGCTTAGTCTATGAATTCAAATGCTAATCTCTCCCAGACACACTGAGAAATCATATTTTTCCAGTGCTCTGGGGGACCCTTACGCCAGTCAAGGGAACACATGAAATTAACTGCCATAGTCACCTTATTTAATGTGCTTCTTCCTTCCTTTTTAGCCATGTGATCATTGTCTTTCTAGTAATGCAGTTGGTAGTGGATCGAGGTACTATTACACAAAACAGGTATGTTAGGGCGACAGTAGCTATTGTAAAAACCAAGTCCCAAGATATATAATGAAAGAATGCAGTGCATGCTTATTTCTCACTCAAATGAAGTTTGAACGTGTGTACCTGGTTTACACAGGGAACCAGAATTTTCTCTGGGTTCCTCTGCATCCAGATGGAAGATAAAGAAGATAAAGAGGAAAACACCACATTAGGAAAGTTTTGTGGGAGCCAGTTCTAGAAGAAACGTGTGCCATTTTCACTCACCTTGCTTTGGCCAGAACTCAGTTTCCTGGCTGTGTCTAACCACAAGTAGACTGAGGGATGTATTTTAGCTGGAAGGTGCCAGGAAGAAAGGAGAACAGTCTTATGGGATTTGACATCTACCTCACCCTCTAGCTTAATTTACCTGCATGTCTTCTTTTCACTGTGTGTTCTACTTATCTTGACCTTCCCTGCCCACCCCCTTTCAGTTTCTAGAAGTCCCTACAGAGCCCTGACACAGGTTGTTCCTTCTACGAGCAATGTTTTTAACTTCACCTAATTTAGCGAGCTCACTTCTATTTTTCATTTAGAATTTTTTTTTAATTTTTCAGAGATGCCTGCTATATTCTCTTAGGATGCCTCATTATTATTATCCATAAAACACAGTTTGTAATATTTGTAATATTACTTAACACATGTTTATCTCCCCAACTAGTCTGTAACCCCCCCTAATGGTAATGACTGTGCCTGTCTGCCTTTCATTTTACCACAGTGCCAATCGAAGAGCCTAGAGCATGAAAAGTATTTGTTTAATCCACTCTGTGTCTTCCAAAGATGGTACTCCCATACCATGAAGGCTTGACCGCAGAAGCAAAACTATAGATTCTTCAAAGCAACTCTTTGTGACTTTTAAAGGTTCAAAATAGGTTGGGAATGTGTAGCTTAAACTATGTCATCGGATATCCAGGTGTATAAAATAATTGAGAGAATGGTCGAGAATATCTAACTGAAAATAGTTGTGGTATTTTAGCACTCTCTTTGTAAAACCTTCATCAGACTCTTATTTGGCTTCCATGAGTGCCAATGCACAGGATATAGAACAGTTAGTGCGTTTTTACATTGACTGTGATAAGCAGAGGAGACTGCCTCCATCTTTCTTCAACATTGATGACTTCATGGCCTTGGGCATTTTCATTGGCTCCTTGTTTACAGTGCAGCGGTTATGCCCAACTTCTCCCCAAGGTACACTTCCCTTGTTTTCCTACTTTTCATCTGGCCCTTTGTGGATCAGCTGCTTTCACAGATCGCCTCTTGTGAACAAGTAAACTGCTCCAAATCTATGATTCTAGCACTGTCTTCTATTTTGAATATTGAGTCTGCATTTCCTTTGCTGATCTTTGCTCAGAGATGTTCTGCATCCATCTGAGATGTAATCTGCCCCAAATTACATTCAGGATGACTGTCTTCCCTTCCCTCCTCTCTACACTGTCTCTACATTAATTCATGGTATCAACATCCACCCATTGTCAAAGCCAAAAAAGGAAAATCTAGAATCATTTTTCATCTGCTCTGCACATTTGCCATGACCGAGAGAAGGGAGCGTCCAATTCTGAGCCCACAGTGCCTGCTTCGGTCAATGGTGCCAAGTCAAACCCGGCGATTGTGCAATCTGGATGCGGATAGGAAGCCGGTGCCAGTGTTATTCAGCAGGATAGAAAATCTTCGTGGCTTGGAAGGCTCCCAGGTTCCTGCAGAGAAAGTTCATTCTGGGCTGGGGATCCCTGCGGCAGCTGGGATGAGATGGGTGCCCAGGAGGAGAGTATCTGTGAGAATGGTCTCCAGAAAACAGCAAAACAAGAGGCTCACAGGAGATCTGGCCAGGGCTGTCACAGAAGAGCTCCCCATAGATATTTGGTTAGTGCTTACACTCCCATCTTTGGAGCAGGTGGTACCAAAGGCACCACACACTGCGTGGCTGTTTGCTTTCCTGCCGGCTGCCAGAGTCCATAGAAAGGCTGCTGTGTTTGCGGGGGTGTGTGCCCGGGTCTCTGCACCATATGTACAAGCCATGTGTTGCTGTACTTCCGAAGAGTTCAGCCATTCCAGAGATTCCTTCTAGTGCATGGAAAAAAAACCCCACATAAAAACAAACACCTCCAAATTCCTATGTTCTGGTGCAGAAAAAAATTGTTGGGAACAGACAGGGACCAATGAGGGAATTATTCAGCCTAAAACTCAAAAAACAATCCCCCAAGTTGAAGTGTGTGAGAAGGCACAGTGCCATTTAGAGCAAAGATACCCTTACCACCCCAGACCAGGACTGCTGCCTCCTGCAGGTCAGCACCTCCGATTTCACCTCCTTCCCTCATTTGTATGGGTGTGGTTGCCTTGTCTGTTAGCGCCCTGCACATGGACGTGGGCATGTTCGTCTCTGGCTGATAGTGCCCTCAGAACCTTTCTTCCTCAGAGCTGATGCCTTCTTTGTACATTCATACAACTTCAGAGTTAGATTATTAATATGTTTAGATGATTGGAGGGATTTTGATGAGTCTTATAAACTTTAAAATAGAGTTTTCAGAAATAATACTCATAAAGTCAGTAGCAGATAGGTGTGTCTTGATAACATGGATCTATAACCAATCATTTTAAAAATGTATCCATGGCGAGAGTCCTAAATTAGGCCAGGCCATTAGTAACCAGATAGCAGTTGGGAAGTCAGTAGCTGCTTTGCATATCTGGTTAGTACCGAACAAGCCCCTCAGGTTTTGGGGCTCCCTTGTTAGGGATGGAGATGGGGAGTCACAATGTAGGATTGAATTAAGAAGAAAAGCATTTAATTGGAAGTTTTGTATATGAATGGAGAAACCTAACTCTGTTGTTTGAGTCAAAACTCTAGTCTTAGGCTTTTAGGGGCACCTGGATGGCTCAGTTGGTTAAGTGTCCAACTTTGGCTCCGGCCATGATCTTGTCTTTCATGAGTTTGAGCCCTAAATAGGGCTCTGTGTTGACAGCTCAGAGCCTGGAGCGTGCTTCAGATTCTCTCTCTCTCTGTCTCCCTGTGTCCCTCCCCTGCTCATACTCTCTCTCTCTCTCTCTCTCTCAAAAATATACATTACAAAATTTGAAAAACCTCTATTATCATGCTTTTAAAACAATAGTGTTCAACACTTCTTTTTCTTCTTTGGTATAGTTGACACACAATGTTGCATTAGTGTCAGGTGTACAATTTAGTGGTTTGACAAGTTTGTGCATTATGCCATGTTCACCACGAGTGTAGCTACCAGCTGTCCCGTTACATCACTGTTACAGTATCATTGGCTGTATTCTGTATTCTGTGCCTTTTATTCCAGTGACTTATCCATTCATGCCTGTATCTCCCTCTCCCCTGCACCCATTTTGCCCAGCCCTCCAATGCCTCCCCTCTGGAAACCATCAGTTTGCCCTCTCTATTTAAAATTCTGATTCTCCTTTTTGTTTGCTTATTCATTTGTTTTATTTAGATTCCACTTACGAGTAGAATTATATGGTATTTGTCTTTCTCAGTCCTATGTCATATTATCATGGTACTCTGGAGGTCCATCCACATTGTCTCAAATGGCACCATCTCATCCCTTTTTATGGCTGAGTAATATTCAATGTCTTTTAAAGTTGGACTTCAGTCTAGTTGTAGAACCTTATCTGCCCATCCTCACCGCCACCTCCTTGGCCATGTCAGGCAGGTTCCCTGATTTTCTCACAGATCAAAGATCAATGTCTGGCTTGTGGTAGGTGTTAAGTGTTTTAGATTGTATGAAACATTAAAACCAATCGGTGCCTTTATATTTCTCTTTGTATCTCTGCTTATGCTATTTCTCATTTGTAAAGCCTTTCCTTTCTTTGTTCTCCTTCTGAAGTTTTGTTTATTTCAACAATCTGTTTTAAGTGTCACTTTTTAAATGAAGTCTTCGTAGCTGTTCAGGGCTCACTTGGATACATAATCACTTTTTCTTCCGGGCTTTCATAGAGCTTTTAGTTTGTACCCCTAGTTGTCTATCATACAACTTACTGACTAGTGTTCTTTCTCCCTCCCCCTCTCTCTCCCTAACACACACACACACACACACACTCACACACACACACACACACACACACACACACACACACAGTTATTAGCATACCAACATCCTTGAGTAAACACATTAACCTTGCTTTTTGTTTTGTTTTCATCTCAGCAACTTAAAAATCATCTGAATTCTAGAGGGTGTTTTGTAAACAATTGACATGAAAAGTGAATTTCTCTTATAGTATTAATTAGCTGTTAAGAAAATTTTATGCCCACTTTTTAGTAGCCATTGGTGGCTCAAAGATACTTCAAAAATTTTTAAGATTTATCTTATTTTTCAGAGAGAGAGAGAGACAAAGTGTGAGCACAGGAGGGGCAGAGAGAGAAGGGGACACAATCTGAAGCAGGCTACAGGCTCCGAGCTGTCAGTGCAGAGCCCAATGCGGGGCTCGAACCCACAAACCATGAGATCATGACCTAAACCAAAGTCCAATGCACAGATATTTTAAAATAGCTTAAATGACGAATCCTCTACAGTGTTGTGTTTTCACATCTGATCTACTCATTCTAGTAAATGAGGAGAAAATATGTTGCACAGGAAAGTCCGGAATATTCTGGTAAATGTTTAACATCTGGGTCCTTCCACCTGAATGTCAAAAGCCCTGATTTGTGGCGTTTGCTGATTTCTATAGCGTGACTTCTTTCATCATGGCAGGTTCCTAATTACCGACGTGGCTTTACTGACCCTCGAGTTGAGAAGGATGTTCAGTGACACATCATCACATAGTATCTCCACATAGAGACACACTAGATGGAAATACCCTGAAGCACAAGCATAAATGTGGGTCGTGCCTTGCAATTCCTGAAAACTAAGCTGCCGGCTCTCAATCACTGATATGAGTTGGCTCTGGCACACTTCCAAGAGTCACCCCAAGAATGTAACAGAACTACTACTTTCCTTATCAATAAGTTTTTTTTAATTAATTGATTCTAGATCAGTGTTAACAAGAAACATGCTATACAACATTTTATTTTATTGGTATTATTCCTAAACACTGCTATTTAAAAATGTTGTAAGAATTATCACAATCTCCCAAGATAATTATCCAGACCTATTAATAATCTAGTTATTGGGTCAGATATACAAAGAAGTCACATCTGGATAAAAATATATAATATGGTTTAATACATGGAATTACAATGAGCAAGAATAGTTTTATTCTTTAAGAGGAAGATTAAACTTTCAGAAAGATTTGGGTAAATTCGAGGCGACTAGGTTCGGTCGGTTAAGCATCTGGCTTTGCCTCAGGTCATGAGTTCGAGCCCCACATTAGGCTCTGTGCTGACAGCTCAGAGCCTGGAGCCTGCTTCAGATTCTGTCTTGCTCTCTCTCTACCCCTCCCCCACTCACACTCTGTCTGTCTCTTTCAAATATATATATATATATATTTTTAATTAAAGAAAAATGATTTGGGTAAATTAACTTCATACCCCCAGTAGCCATTAACCTACAGACCAAAATGATGGTACTTTATATATTTAAGCATCTTACACAGTTGCTCATAGCTTTTAAGCGCTTCTGCAAACAGTAGGTAGAAATGTACTAGCCAAGCTACAAAACTACTTTTATTCAGGACACCTGCCAGGCATTCCCTAAACTACCACCTATTCTCATAACATCAGATGTATCCAAAACAGTTGTTTCCTTGACCTGGTCTTTCTATGAAGAGCGTGGGAGTGAATTACATTGGTGACTTATACATGGATTTTTTTCCCATAAATACAATACTGCGCTATAAATGTATTTTATCTTATGATTTTCTTAATAATATTTTCTTTTCTCCAGTTTGCTGTATTATAAGAATATAGTATATAATCCATATAACATACAAAATATGCGATCATTGACTGCTTATGTTACTGGTAAGGCTTCCAGTTGACAGTAGGCTATTAGTAGTTACATTTTGGAGGAGCAAAAAGTTATAAAAGGGTAGGGATGCACAAGGGAGGGCGAGGGGAAGAGGAAATCAGTGCCTCTGACCTGTATTGTTCAAGGGCCAACTGTATATTTAACATTCCTTTAATGCCACTCGATAAAATGTTTTATTAATTTCATAGACACATATAAAGTTTGTTTCTGGACATACCCGTGGCTATAACCTGCTTCAACAACTATTCTTCGGGTACAGCTGATCTTCACTGCTCTACAAGATACTGATTTATGTCATCTCATGCTTTAACTTGTTTAGGTGGGATTGGTAGTTGCTGAAGCCTTAATACAAAGCAAATTTCCTATCATGGATACGTTTTTTAAAACCATTTCATTGGCATTGTGGCACCGAGCATTTGCATCGGATTATCTAAAATTTATGGCAGTTGTGGGTCAATCAAGTAGCAGTAGGACAATCCTTCAACTTCTTGAGATCATTGTCCAACAGAACAGTCTATAGAGTCATGATAGTGTTAATTCTGCTGTCTATTCGCATCTTCAATCTATATCCATGCACATTTTAGGTTATTATAAGTAGGACGTAACAATATCATGTAGAATCTTAGACGTTTCTGTAGGACATGGATGGATGGTAAGAGGAACCACCTGCTTTATGACAAGTTAAACCAGGTGAAGTGCTACAAGGGCCTCCAGGAGCACAATGCCGGACTGTGCAGCAGGCTGTGTAATAATGAGAGGAAACAGCAACAGGCAGAAAAGCAAATAATCAGCAATCAGAAGCATCAAGATTAAAAAAAGAGCATTGTAGACGCTGAGATGATGTGCCTACGCTATAAACACCATCACTTTTTAAAATGTGGCTTCAGTTATAACCCAGAAAGAGCTCTTTCAAATAATTTTTGGCCACATTTAATCAGAGGGAGAGAGGGAGAGAGGGAGAGAGGGAGAGAAAGGGAGAGAAAGGGAGAGAAAGGGAGAGAGAGGGAGAGGGAGAGAGAGAGAGAGAGAGAGAGAGAGAGAGAGAGAGAAACCGAGAAATTGATAGGGGCCAATGTGAGCCATAATGGTCTTCTTCATACTATAAAGTAATGGATCAGGGGCTAGCCAGTGTGGTTCTGAATATGAACTGGTATCATTTACCTACTTGTGTAGTCTCTATTTCCTCATTTGTAATATGCTTATTAAAATGATATATCTCCTAAAGATGCCATGAAGATTAAATGAAATAATGCAAAGGAAATCCTTGGCACTCTGTCCATCATGATGAAAATGTTCCAAGAGGTCAACTATTATTCTCAATCCTACTGCCTAGTAAATAGGTTGGCAAGTGGTGGTCAGTAAAGATTGGGGTTGAATGGATATACGCTAACCATCAAAGACATTTTCAAACATGACCATGAAATGAGACCTACCTTCCTTTGGACAGAGATGAAAACAATGTTACTATACCAGAAGAGTGCTTTATTCTCATTAAGGAACCCTCAAAACATTCCTGATGGAACTTCACAACAGGCATGGCATTGGAAGTAGATTATAATCCTAGAATCATAGATTTGGAAAAGATTTTAAGGATTGTTTATTGTCTTCTATTATATAGGAATGTCTGCTGCAATATTCATGAATATGTAGCATATGGTTATATAACCCCTGAAAACAATCTCAACGTCAGCTTTCAAAATGAAATAAATGCATGATAGTACATAATAACCATTTTAAAAAACTGAGTACATTTAGCAGAACCATGATCCTTAATTATACAGCTTAATTATTTTGTTACATACAGTTTACAATTCAATTTTTACTTTTTCTTGGTGGTTTTACATAATACTCATGCTCTGTTCCTTTAATCTTTTGTCTTTCTGAGGCACCTGGGTGGCTCAGTTGGTTAAGCTTCAGGCTTCGGCTCAGGTCATGATCTCACAGTTCATGGGTTCGAGCCCTGCATTGGGCTCTGTGCTGATGGCTAGCTCAGAGCCTGGAGCCTGCTTTAGATTCTGCGTCTCTCTCTCTCTCTGACCCTCCCCTGATTGCACTGTCTCTCAAAAAATAAATAAAACCATTATAATAAAAAAATTTTAAAAATATTTTGTCTTTCCACCTTATACTGAACTTTCTGACTTACAAATAATTGTAAGACATTATTTTACCAAAAAAAAAAACCTAATTCCAACTATTTTTGACTCTGAAAGTGGCATTTCTAGGAACAATTATTTTTTAATTGGGATATAAATAAGTTGGAAAATATGTCTAGTTATAGATAAGTGTTGAGGAAATGTGATTATGGTAATTTCACATTGCTATTATTTGTTAGTCGTGGTTGAATAAAATAATAGAGTAGCATTAATTATGAAATATTAACTCATAAAATTGCTAAAATCATAGCCAGGGGCAAAATTCCCTCTACTCCTGTTAATCTTTGGGTTCTGACTCCTGGAAGTCATGATTGTTTAAAGTCATGATTGGTTTCCCTCAGTCACCCATTGCTGGTGACTCCTCATCACACTCACCTAGATAAACCTCTATTCCTATTAAATTCAGTTTCTGACTACTCTTGTCCTTTGTACAGTCAACTGAGTGGACTGAACAGAAACACACACCTTTGATGACAAGTCTCCTTGTGTTTCATGGCCACTAATTTTAAATAGGCCCTTAGTGCCAGGTCCCGTCCTGCTCACCTACATAAAGCATCAATAAAGCAATTGCCTCTTCTCCTTCCTAGTTCCCCAAATATGCCTTTATCTTCTATCATTTCCACTGCGATACTAACATGCTATCATTTTTCCTTTCAAATGCACCAGAAGGAAAAAAAAAAGTGCCCCATTGACTTGACAGACAATTTGAGTTTGAGTTCCTGCTTTTTTCTCCACTCCTCTTTCGGGCAACACTCCTGGAGAGTTATTTATACTATCTTCTCCTCCAATTATTTTTTGAACATCACCACTTTAGCTCTTGCCCCCACTAATCTATCAAAATAGATCGTATCAAGGCTACCAATAATTTTCATGTTGCTAAACCCAGTTGTCAGTTCACATTACTCTTGTATTGATCTATCAGCAGTATTGGACACATTTGGCACTCTCTTTCCTAGAATACTTTCACGTGACTTCTGGAACCTCTTGCCTGTCCAATTCTTCATCCTTTTCCTCATCCGTATCTTCACAGTGAAGGCACAGATAACTTCTGTATCTCCAAATACTGGAGTGCCCCAGAATTCCATCCTCATACCCCATTCTCTCTAGATCCTTCTGTGGATGATCTCATTCAGGATCATGACAATCAGTGCCATCAATACTCTGAGGACAACATCCATACCTTTACCAAGAACTCTTTCCTGAACTCCACACTTTCAAATGCAAGTGGCAACTTCTCCATTTCATGATGAAAATTCTCAAAAGGAATGTGCTAAAAATGGAAATTCTTCCAATCCTCCAGGATCTTCTTCCTTAGCAGTCCCCTAATGCAGTTACTGACAACTCCAGTCATCCAGCTTTGATCTGAAACATTGGAATCCTTCTTGACTCCTTACTTCCTCTAACATGTCACATATCACCCATCAGTGAATCCCATGATCTCTCCCTTCAAATGCCCAGAATCTAATTATAGTCACTCCTACACTACCAACATTGGTTGACAACCATCACCTCCCATCTAAATTATTTCCACAACTGGCTAACTGTTCTCTCTGCTTTCATCCTTGCTTCCCTCTGATAATCTGTGCTCAATGTATGAGATAGAATGATCTTTCAATAATAAGTCCTATTAAGAAGTCATCTACTCAAAATCCTCCAAATGTTTAGTGTCTTATTCAGAATAAAAGCTGTAGGTCTTAGGATGGCTCTCAGTGCTCCCAAATGGTCTGGCTTCCTACTTTCTCTTTGATCTCATTGTCCACCATTCTCCCTGTTAGTAGGCTAGTTTGTCTCAAAATTGTTATTTCTTCTGCTTAGAACCATCCGTCTACCTTCCTGCTTCTCTATTTTCTAATCTCCTCAAATATTCCCTCAATTCAGGCCATTTCCATGATCATCCTTAAATATAGAAATGTGAACTTCCCCTTTTGCCACTCCAGGATCCTTCTTCCTCTTACATTGTTAATGTTTTCTATAGATGTCACAATACCGGCTTATTATCAACTTACTGATCATCATGTGAGCCCTCCCACACAAAATTTAGACTGAAATAGCTAAACACATGGGCTCCTGGGTGTCTCAGTGAGTTAAGCATCCAACATCAGCTCAGGTCATGATCTCATTGTTCATGGGTTTGAGCCCTGCATCAGACTCTGTGCTGACAGTTCAGAGCCTGGAGCCTGCTTCAGATTCTGTGTCTCCCTCTTTCTCTGACCCTTCCTTGCTCATGCTCTGTCTATCTCAAAAATAAATAAACATTTAACAATTTTAAATTATGAAATAGCTAGATACTTGTTTTATTTACTGCTGAATTACCAGTGTTACAATAATGCCTAGAATCTAACAGATACTAAACAATTTTGTGAATGAATTAATTGAGCAGTTATTTACTGCTGTGGTACTCTGTACTATTGATGATGTTCTGTAAAACTACATGTAAAATGATGATTTATATAGATTTGTATTTTCCTATTAATTTCCATTATGCTTTCGGAAACATGTTTCCCCTGGGGAGTAAAATGACCTTAAACACACTTAAGGGGTCTAACATTTATCTTTAAGAGCATTTTTTCTTTGTAAGCTGCAACCCAGACACATGTATTTCTCCCACACAACTGCCATTAAAGAGGTATTTAAATGTCCAAATGATTCTCAACTATTCATTAGCAACACTCCATATACTCCATTTTGAGGTGGAAGGAAGTGCTTGCCAATTCTAGGGCACCCGTGATTACCTGGCCATGTTCAGTTACAGAAATGTGGACATTTTCTTTTTATTAGAACTTACATACCATAAATATGTGATTTGCATTTTGACAAAATTGTATTGCCCCTCAAAAATGCATTTTATCTTAGCTCTTGTTCTCTTTAGTACATGAGTTAGAAAATAGTTATGTAACTGATTGACTTCACAAAGCACGACTTTTATTTTCCAGCTTTGTTTTTGTTAACTTTTTTGCACCTGGAGTCAGGATTTTAAAAGATGATGACAAAAGTTACCAGCCCTCAAATAGTTATAAGTATCTGGTTCATATTTGCATTTAGACATTTGTGTATGTATGTATTCTGGATTTAGTGCCTTTTCCACACTTCTATTGTTGTATTGCTACATTGTATCACAGACTATATATCTTTACAGTGAGTGCCAAAAGAAAACATGGTGCACACTTCCTCATTAATTTCTGTATTTTCAAAACCTACCTTGGTAGTTGACATGTGGTATGAGGCCAGTAATATTGCGTTGATCTTTAGTGCTATGTATTGTACTCAGCCAGCTTTTTGGACACTGTTAATAGGGGCACACTAATTCTGCAATATCTGGATACTGTTCTAGGATTTCTGATTTCTTTAATATTTTTGGTAGGATTTCACATTTAGAACAATTTGAATATTGAACTCTTTCATGGGATGCTGTAATGCTGATTAGCATAATTCAACTCTCTATGAAACTAAAATTTACCTGCCCAAATTATTTTGCCATCGTTTAAGATATAGACAACCTAATTTTCTTATCATTTCCTTTTTGTATCGCTCCTCCTTATTTCCTAATATTAGGCACAGATTACATTAATATAAACATAGAACGACAGTTGTGTTCTTTGTCCAGTTTTGACTGAGAACGACATGGATCCTCTTTCAATGCCAAGGGCATCTTAGGAAGTAGGTACAACTTTTTTCCGAGGCCTTGTGATATCACACAATAGATCAGTCATGTATAGGAAAAAAATAGATTTTGGCTTAAATGTATATAACATTTGTGTGATTTCTGTGCAAACAGTTTCAATAGCTAGTTTGTCACCTAAGCATTTAGGGAGAATTTGAAAATACAATAATACTTATAATTCTGCTAATAATAATCTGAGAAAAAAATGTAATTGTTTACTGCTCTTTGTGAGTAATCTTATGGTTCCAAATAGGAAGACACAAGTATAAAGATGCCAATTCTTCTTACATTAATCCATACCCAAATTAATTTGAAATAAAAAGGAAATCAATGGGGATTTTGAATGAGAAGACACTTATTTTAGGGTTTAAGTGGGAATGTAAGTCTGTGAGAATAATTAGCAGATCTGTTAAAGAGAGCATTGAAGGGTGGCTAGCTCTACAAGCTATAAAAATAGAGGATAAAGACTCAGTGAATAAAACAGTAAGATACTGGTACAAAGAAACAAAATGGAAATATACCCCAATACTTATGGAAACGTACCTGCACACAAAGGAAATTGAGTGAATGCAAGTAGAAAATTAGGCAAATTCTGTTGCCTCCATATGTATCTCATCCCTTACACAGGCAAAATGCCAAAGTTTAAGGATTGAATGAACTAAAATTGTAGCCAGTGGAGTGGTGACTACAATTTTAAAGATAGAGTCAAGATGAGAAAAAAAAAAAAGCCAAGATAGATATGCAAACCATTTAAAGCAAAAATCAACAGAAACTTGGAGGTGGAGACAAATGTTTTGTTTTGGAGAGGATGGAGAGATTAGTATCAAAACTGTTCATATTTGAGAGAAAATCATGAGTTTGAAGTGATATACATGACATGTGTCAGATGCACAGCATGGAAATTGAGCCAAAAAAAATGTTTATATTAATTTGCACAGAGGAATCTAAGATCATATGTGGTTATGTAGGGAAAAGAGCTAAGATCCAAAGAATGAGCCTTTGGCTCTCTTCCCTGGAAAGATGTGAAAGAAAGAAGAAACCATATGATATCTGTCTTTCTGTGACTGACTTCTTTCACTTATCATAACACACTCTACTCTCATCCATGTCATTGCAAATGGCAAGATTTTATTTTTGATCGCCAAATATATTCCATTATATTACTTGGTGATAAAAAAAAAAGTTATTGGCAATCAAAAAAACATAGTATATACACTCTGTACATCATCTTTATTCATCAGTCGATGGACATTTGGATTCTTTCTATAATTTGGCTGCTGTTGATAGAGCTGCTATAAACAGTGAGTGCATGTGCTCCTTCAAATCAGTACTTTTATGTCCTTTGAATAAATACCTAGTAGTGCAATTGCTGGGTCATAGGTTAGTTCCATTTTTCATTTTTTGAGGAGCCTCCATACTGTTTTCCACAATGGCTTCACCAGTTTGCATTTCTACCAACAGAGCAAGAGGGTTCCCCTTTCTCCACATCCAAGCCAATATCTGTGCATTATGCTGAGTGAAATAAGTCAGAGAAAGACAGATGTCATATGATTTTACTCATACGTAGAGTTTAGAAAACACAACAGATGAACACAGGGGAAGGGAAGGGAAAATAAGATTAAAACAGAGTGAGGCAAACCATAAGAGACTCAAATACAGAGAACAGACTGAGGGTTGCTGGAGGGAAGGTGGGTGGAGGATGGGCTAAATGGGTGATAGGCTTTAAGGAGGGCACTTGTTGGGATGAACACTGAGTGTTGTGTTTAAGTGAGGAGATACTGGGTTCTTCTCCTGAAACCAATACCAATACATTGTATGTTAACTAATCTTGAATTTAAATTTTAAAAAAGAGAAAAAAAAAAGAAGAGTAACAAGACCCTAGGTTAGGCCTGTCAAGGAAGGAGGTGGTTTAAAGCATGTGTAGGTGATCAGTAGTGGCACCAAATGTGGCCACGGGGTCACCGTATGTGCAGAGTGAAATAAGGGACGTAAAGCCATCAAGCTAGAGAACACAAGGAGACACTGCTTCTATTGTTTTACACCATGACTTCCTATTATCTCCAATTTACCTTTCCAGAAAAAAGTTAACTTGATTTAAAAGGAGATTCATTGTAGGGATCTCTTATTCTCATTGTATTTGACAAGTCACCATTTCAAAGTTTTTGTCATACTAGTGTTAAATATTACATATGCATATTGCCCTCTATATCAGTTAAAATTGGAATTTCACTGATTAAGAAATACAGAGATCAGGGTATTTCGGGAGGTAAAGAAATGTTACAGGGGATCTATAAAGAATTACTTCCGGCAGGATTCTAATATGTTCCAAATAATATGGAAGAGAGTGTAGAGTGAACATTTTCCAATTTGAAATGCCAAAGATTGCACAATATTATGAAAGAGATAAAGTAATATTAAACATCACAAGAATGATTCTAACTTGGAAGTCGTTTAGAACCCCACGCCCTATATCCTTAGTCTTTCTCAGATGACAACCTAATCTTGTCACTGTCTTCAATTTCTAAATGCATTAAAAGTATGAGAAAATGGAATCCCAATATAACTGTTGGTGGGAATGGAAGGATGGGGGCACACACTTAGAGAAATGTGTAAGTAAATCTTATCTAGTAAAATATATAAATTTTTAAATGCTGCTCTATCTTCCTTCCAATACATGAATCCTACTTGACTTTATTACATGTGATTGTTTTATCTCCTTTCTAATGTGAAAACTTCATGGAGGGAGAGATCCTGTCTTACTTCTCTTTGTTTTCATCTTGCTATATGGTTAGGGACTTTGCTGGGTATTTTATGTATTATTGTATTTTTTCCATACTCCAACACTATTTGGTATTATCATCATCATCATTATTATTATTAACATTAATCATTAGTAGTAGTATTAATTATTTTATTTCCACTTTACCAGTGAGGAAATGGTCTTAGAGGTTAAGTGACTTGCCCTAGATTAGATACAACTATTTGACTCCAAAAGCCAAATTTTAGCCACCTTGTGGTGTTTCCCAGTATCTGAACTATATCAGTGTCCTTAGTATAGTTATGAGTTATACACAAAAGGAAGTCTAAGATGGTAAGAGCCCCAGGCCTAAGTTATGGCAAAAATCAACTACAGATGTTCAATATGGCACCAATAACTAAGAGAGATATGAGAGTTTATCATATTTTGAAGATTATAATATAATGGATGATGATAATTACACTTAAATGTTATTTTTTGCTATTAGTATTTGAAGCTCCAAAAAGAACGTAGAATAAAGTATGGTAGATGTAATTTAGATTTTAACTCAATAGAGAATTCTTGAAATAACCAGTGGTATCTGTCCTTACTGCTGGTGATCAGGCAGGGGGTGGTGATTATCTGTCATGGATGCTATTGCAAAAACTCTTAGAGGTGAGCTAGCTTCTACTAGGGGTTATAAATCTATATAGACTTTGGTTTAATGCTCAGCATCTATCATGAAATCATAAAGATTTCAATTGACTTGAGAAAAGTGAAATATGTAGAGCAGGAAGATCATCAGCTTTTTTTATTCCCTTGGATCAATTTTGATGTAAACCTCTGATTTACTTAGACGTTGGTATTTATATATACATTTTTGGAAGCAGATCTGATTGCAGTTGTAATTTTGCTAAAATGCTAAATGCGTTGTTGGCATTCAACCATTTACTATTTTGGTATAATTATTATTAATATAATTAGTATTATTCTGCCTATGAATATGAATGAGTGACAATTAGAATAATTGGAACGAGTCACATTATAAATCTTCTTCCTCTCAATTTTGTAATATATTTTATGTATGCTTTATCATTAGAGATATCACTTACATACAGTTATATAATCTTGCAGAGGGTGATACAAGGTCATTTGATCCTGAAGGACATGAATAAAGCAGGTCAGAACAACTATGTATACATACTTCTAAGTTGAATCTTGTATAATACACCAAGAAATTTTCATGTCATTAGTTTTGTAGCATAGGTGATATAAAAATAACTTCTGAAAGTCAAGAGAGACTTTCACATTACACAGTATCAAATTCTGTAAACATATTTGATTATTATTGTTTGTTATTGAGAAGTTTGAAAAATATCAGTCATATTACCATATTCCGTTGATTAAACCTGGGCCCATGATTAGGTTCAATCTTTGAGATGATAGATGGGTAGATAGAGGGGTGGATGGGTGGGTGGGTGGATGGATGGATAGATAGATGATGGATAGATAGATAGATAGATAGATATGACCTTCACTTTTGTGTTTCACCCCTATTGCATGATCATCTGGAACCTATTCTGGTATTTTGACCTCAAAGGTTTAATTCAACCAGCAGAAATAAAATCTTTTCATTCAACAAAACCCACTTCTTTTGCTTTCTGAATTATAAAACAAAACCAGCAGGTGTCTGTGATTGAGTACTTCAGATGATACATCATTTTAAGGTGAAGTGCTTCATACGTTTTAGACCTTATTCCTTCCATTTTCTCGCAGCTGACACTCATTTCCTCTCAATGAGCGAGTAAGTAGCTGGTGAGTATCCATGATGTCAAGGAGCTGTCATAATTTCCATGGAGTTTGCTCAGTTAAGCAGTGAAGAAATTAAATGTGATCGTGCTGATAACCCAGTCTGCCCTTTGGTATAGCCGTAAACTATACAGCCAAGCAGGACTCAGATTGAGCTTCTTATTTTACTGTTGTGAGGAAGTCATAGTTAAGTACACAGTACTATTTGTGTTCTTTATTTTAAGAAAGGAAGAGACAAAGGTATAGTTCCCTTCTTCTAACTCAAAAAATTTCTATTACATTAGTATCAGTTGGCCAGACCTCCTGGAAAACAAAAAACAAAAACAAAAACAAAGTAAAAGAAAAGAAAAGTAGAGAAACAATGATAGTCGGTCAGGTTTTGAGCTACATTCAAACATAGGTTAGATTTTAATCAGCTCTGGAAGTCTTTCCCAGTGTTCCATCTTTAAGATATTTCTGGATTTATCTCAGATGTTAATTATATCCTATGATTCACATGATCATGTCTGTGTTGACTGCTAACACCACCCTGGCTTCTCTTCTTAGTGTTGCTTTTCCCTAAACTCTATGGATTGGCCCTTAGCAGGCATCCCCTAAACTCAGCCGGCCTAAACCCGGAAGCATCCCTTTTATTTTCAATTACCTGTAAACATGATATTTTGTTAAAATTTTCTTATCCAAACAGTACTTTGCTTTCTCTTCTTTCAAAATCTTATGAGTTAACAGATTCTACAATTTTCCCCTTAGAGTTTACCTTGCCTTCAGTTTCTTTATTTGCTTTAATGAGATTTGTTGTTTCTGCATTATATAAGAATGATGCATTGTTTAAAGAAAATAGAAAATGCAGAAAAAATTAAAGAATATAAAAATCCCTTGGGATAGTATCAAGATTTAACTGTTGTTACTATGTTGACCTCTACTCCATTTTCTCCATCTTTTAATAGTAAGATGTCTATCTTGATCATTTCAGTGGGATACTTTCTCTCTTCCCTGCCCCTTACAGTCAGTACCACTCAAATGCCATATACAGTTTGGTTGAAGTTATTTATATAAATCTATCATTCTCTTTACCAGGTTCAAAACTCTTTAAGACCAGGGCACATGCTTATGTGTTTCTTTATAAGACAAAGATCTAGTATAGTATATGATGTCAATGTGATATTTGTTGAATGAATGGAGTTAATAATACAGATCCATTTGAATTAACTGGGAATAAACAAGTTATATTCTCTTCTCTAGAATGAAAATATGTGGGTCAGCTAGTCAAGACAAAGTAAAATTTTTCATTGGGTTAATAATGACGGTACCGATTACATGCTCAGTGAAGCTTATTCTTCTGTTGAAAATGAAGTATATTGGGTGGACAGTTGCGTAGTCACAAGAGGAAGTATTTCTCCTCATCTCTCTCTCTTATAAATTACACTGTTCAAAATAATTGATATAAGTATAAAAATTGTCTTTTTGTGCTATTAAAATTTCCACCACTTATTTTCATTTGTCCCTCAAGCACTGCCTCTGACCAACTGGGTATTTTTAAAGGCTTTTAGTGTAAATTGTTGATTCCTTCCAACTTATTTTGTAAGTTCAATTTCCACTTAATATCTTTATTTCTCAATATTAATCCTTCCCTTTCTTTTCTCTGTGTGATTTTCCATTTTAAACTTCCACTCTCTCAACAACTTGTAATATATATACTCTGTAACTTTTCTCCTAAAATGGTCAGATTGCATCGTGGTTTGTATACAAATCATTAAAGGTATTTCTTCTTCAGAATTTTTTTTGTTAAAATTAGGTTTCTAGGAGGGGAAGAAAAGTTGTAATAAATTAGTGCTAGAGAACTCATTTCCCCAGACCATTTATATATGGGAATCATCAACGATTGTGGCTCTATCACTCAGTGTTATTACTGGGTCTCAAAAGTCTCATTTACTTTCCCTTAACCTCATTATGGCTCCTGTTTTACCACATTGATTATATTAGCTTTCATCCCTTGATCAGAGGGCTTCATCCAAAAGTATCTAGTGCTGCACTCAAATGCATTTTATTCTGTTGATCAGGTGACATTATTTTCTCTTCTCTGTGTTAAGGTAAATGCATTTACTGTACTTGGGGCCACCCCATAACTGGAGCAGAATTTATTCATATTTTATAATGTTGGGATCCTGGGGTTTTGTCCCTCATTCACAAAGGGGACTTCACAATTTTTCCCCCTACAAGACCAAGGGTCATCCTGAAAATGGGATTCCTGACGTGTTACCCTGGTATTACAGTGTCATAATATTCCACTGTGAATATTGTGATTATCAATCCATATGATCTTTATTTGAAAATTCAAATTTCAGTCTATTTGCCATCAGTTTCGTGATGAATTAAAAATATTTGAGCCCTTTAAAGAAAGTTGAGTACATAATTTTGTTCACATATCACATACATGGATATGTGAATTTTTGTGAAAGACAAAATACATGGATTAGACCATTATTTTGGTCATGGTATAGAGGTTTGTCCAGAAATAGAAAACAGTCTTTGGCTAAGAAATATGTACAGGTAAACAGAATTATCCCTAAGTAGAATGTGTAATATGTGTTATATTTTGAGAAAAACAGTTTCTCTCCCTAAAAACAATGAAATATATTTAACATGGCTCCATTCTGAAATACCTACTATAGGACTTCCTGCGTGCAATTAGAAAGGTTTAATCATAATACTGGATAAAATAGGAATCAGCCATAGACCTCTTAAATTTCAGTGGTTTCTCAAGACATTCCTCTGGAAGCAGCAGGCCCATAACCCATGTGCATACTGGGACTGTAAATAAGTGGGCTCCGCCCCGGACCTAGTAAATACTGAGCTTCAGGAGTGAGGCCTGGCAATCTATGACTTAACAAGACCACCAGGTGATTTTTACATACAGTAAAGGTTGAGAACTGTGGTTTTATACCAGTTAAACTATTATCTTCAGGTGGGTCCTATGCATTGCTAAAATTGAGAAAAATTTAGGATTACTGAAAAATAGATCACCATCAGATAGTACTTGTTAAGTTAATACGCATAGAAATAGGTGGACTTTACATACCCATTCACACATTTATTTGGGCTTATTTTCAGATTTACCAGCGCCTAGCAGAAAGTAGGTCCTTGTGGGTCCACATATATATATGGAAATCAAGAGATTGGAAAGGTGTGAGGCATGGGCACCACCCATGGAGACCAGTTTTGGAAGACTTGATGCAGCAGGGAAAAAGGTGCAAGTTTGAGAGGTCTGGAGAATTTGTATGGGTGTCTAAATATGAAGACTGGCTTCATCTTGTGTGTGTCTGTGTGCAAGTTTGGAGTGAGGTGCAGTGATGATTAAAGTATAGCAAGATCTGAAAGATTATATAACATACTCTAGGTCAATATTGTCAATTTCAGAGGAAAGGGAAGAAAAGATTCCCAGTAAATTCAGCATTATTAAAAGCAGCTAACTAGGTGGTTAACATCCTAGTATTATCTCAAAATGCATCCCTGTTTTAAATCCCATTTTTGAGACGTATCTCATTTTCCTCCTAATTAGTATCTCCTTGCAAAATAATTTTGATCTCTGCAAATCTAGACCCTAACGGGTCTGAGTTATTCTCAACATAAGTCTAGTCTCTGAACGTATTAAGTAGTTCTAGAAATGGTGCTAGTCAGCTGTTAGCGCATTAGCACGTAAACCTGTTTTGAATTAGAATTTGTTCTGAGAATGTTCTCTCTCCAGAGTAATTACATTCTTGCCTTGAGCCCTGGGTGCCTCAGTGCTGTTTACACATTAATTTAGTGAGTTCTCTTATATGTTTAAGAAGAAAGTATATTAATGCAAATGAGAAAGTTCCAACCTCTGGGATTTGAATCAGGAATTTAAAACAAGCTAAGAGAGCGTCAAAAATGGAAGCAGAATTGCCAATAAAACTTTTAATGATTTTAAGAAGCATTAAAATGATACTCGTGAATCTATAAGCAAAGCTGTTTATGTATTTTACTTTCAAAGTGAATAAACTGCTGGGTTAGGGTGTTGGAAAAATATTTTATTCTATTATTTGTAGAAATGCTATGGATGGGGAACAAATACCTAATACTTCTTAAAATTTGCTCCCCTTCCTATGTGGAAGTGATTGAGGACTATTCTTAGAAATCCCTGAGAGGAGGGCCCCTGGGTCGCTCAGTGGGTTAAGCCTCAGGTCATGATCTCAGAGTTCTTGAGTTCCACCCCGCCTCAAGCTCTGTGCCAGCAGCTCAGAGCCAGAGCCTGCTTCAGACTCAGTGTCTCCCTCTTTCTCTGCCCCCCCCCCCGCTCACATTCTGTCTCCCAAAAATGAATAAACATTTAAAAATCATAAAGAAATATATAAGGGGAAAGAAAGCAGATTCATGGTTACTAATAGAGGAATCTTACGGTGCTATAAGTTCCATAAAGGACGCTTCTTATATGTTTACAATAGATGCTTCAGAGTGATGGTGGAAATTTCTCTTTTGTACATTGTATCTCCCTCTGATGGGAAGGAATGCTGTAAAACTTTGCCAGGCAATGCATGGCTTAAATCACATCGTTTGGTATGACTTAAGGTGTGCTTAACACAAAAATCATGGTTTTCATATGGACTGTGCCATCCGGGTGGCGCAGTGCTCAAGCTGACTGGGCCTACCCTGGACCCTTAGGCGCACCTGCACTGTCCTCAGGCCAAGCGGGAAGTCTTGTTTGCAAAATCACCTTTCATACCTCTCAGTATGGAATTTGCTCCAACTCCCCTGTTCCCTGCCCATTGAGTACATTGCCTGGAAAAGAGTGTTCTTATTCATAGATGATTCAGAGGAACAAATATATACTGAACCCTTTCCTGCACAAAAAATAAGTGGTTGTTATCATATCAGATAACGACTCCAACCATTATGCCGAGCTCTGTGGAGTAGCAGCTTCGAACACAAATACTGAGAACTGGACCAGCTCCTGAATGAGCGCACTCCCCAGATACACCCCCTGAGCATCTATCTGTCCTTCCTATAATCGTTAGTAGGAGTTTTATGTTGAAATATCTTGTTTACAGCCTGTTCCAGGACATGGTACTTAATCTCTCTAACACTTAGTTGATCTTTAAATGGACAATAATAAAGATTAATAGTGTTGTGAAGACAGAATTCTTTTGTAAACATTTTTAAGTTTATTTATTTGAACAATTTAATGTTTACTGATTTTTGGGAGAGCAGAGCATGAGTAGGGGAGAGGCGGAGAGAGAAGGAGACACAGAACTCTTGAAGCAGGCTCTAGGCTTCGAGCTGTCAGCACAGAGCCTGACACGGGGCTCGAACCCACGAACTGAAATCATGGCCTGAGCTGAAGTCAGAGACTTAACTGACTGAGCCACCAAAGGTGCCCCATTAAGAGTCTTTATTTAGAAAGAGACAGAGCAGCGGAGGGGAGGATCTGAGAGAGAATCCCAAGCAGACTCTGCACTGTCAGCATAGCCCAACGCGGGGCTTGAAATAACAAACTGTGAAATCATGACCTGAGATGTAACAAAAAGTCACGAGCTTAACCGTCTGAGCTACCCAGGTGCCCCGAGAGTTAGATGTTTAAAAAAATAGCCTTGAATAGTCCTTAATAGATAGGATAATTTTTGATAAAAGTAGTTATTACTGTTATTACATTTGTGATTTATATTCATAACGTTATAAAATGATATAATCTCTCTCTGATATACTAACATGGACCTTCTCTCTTGATACACACAGTATTAACCATGAAATTAGTTGTCAGGTCAAAAAGACAATAAGATATGAAAAGGAAAGTATTTCAGAAATTATCATCCTTTTTAGATAAGTAACATTTTGAGAAACCTAAAAAAAATGGGAAATGTTCAGTTTATTGTTTTACTTGAAAGAAGTATGGAGGAGAGCTACTACCAGTGGTTCAAGAACATTAAAGAACAAGTATGTTCTCAGGAAATCTGGCCAGACCTTAATTATTTATTTTTTCAAGGCAATAAGCAAAAGAAAACTCCAAAAAAACTCTAAGACAGAGAGTGATAAGAATTGTCTAAAATATTTTAAGAAACTATTTTTACATTCTAAAAAGCGTTATGACTTTTAACACTTGAGATTGATGCTTAAGATCAGACCTGTTTGTATCACATTGTTTTTTAAAACTTTTTAATGTTTTTTATTTATTTTTGAGAGAGAGAGAGAGTGTGAGCAGGGGAGGGTCAGAGAGAGAGGGAGACACAGAATCAGAAGCAGACTTCGGGCTCTGAGCTGTTAGCACAGAGCCCAACATGGGGCTTGAACCCATGAACCATGAGATCATGACCTGAGCTGATGTCGGACACTTAACCGACTGAGCCACCCATGCGCCCCATTGTATCACCCTTTTAAAACATCACATCCTCCCTACCCCCAGCACCCACTTTCATCTCCTCACACAAAAACAAATATGTAAGTATTTATCCATTGGTTTGGCCTTTCCTTAATCCCAACGAAGAATTTAACGTTGTATAAAAATCGGACTTTTTTGTGATGTCCCTTCTTCATTCCCAAAAATGGGAAATGATACTATTCATTATGGTTTAATGTTAAATAAGATTGTCACCCATCACTTATATCTGAGACCATTGTTCTTCAATGTACATACCTGAGCATGTGACCGTTTTTTGCTGCACACTCTCTTGTTCCTTCATGTAAATCAGCATTTTTGCTCTCCCGCTCACTACCGAGGATACTCAATCTGATGGCAATTTATTGAGAGACTTGTAGGAAGGCTAATTGGCTTTAATGTACTTTTTTCCTCTCTCTCTATAGTATTTTTTTCCTTAAAAGAGCTCTAGGAGAAGGACCAGACCTCTGCAGACACTTCATCTTGGATCCACCAGGTCTTGAGGGCTTCACTGTCCCGGGGAGATGCCTCTGTCTGTAGTTTCTGCAGTCAGTCCTCACTGGAAGACTTTTCAGGAACAAACAGCATCATGGTAGCCGGAGGAGGGCTCTGACACAATAGGCCTCTGACAGGCATTCCTGAACAATGATGCTTACATTTTGGCCAACAGTTCCCCAATATCCTTCTTTAATTATTTAGAAGCTTCAGGAAAGTTGCCATCAGGGCTCCATGATATGTCCATACTTGATTTGTTCCCGTGGCTTACATTGTAACTTTTGAAGACAGTAAAATTCAATTGTCCAATAGAAGTACAATTCAGGTCACATGTATGATTTTAAATTTTCTAGTAGCCACATTAAAAAATGAGTGACGATGGAATTAGTCCTATGAATACATTTTACTTCGTTCAATATGTGCAAAATATTATCATTTGAACATGTAATCAGTATAAAAATTATCAGTAGAATATTTGACTTTTTAAAATTAATTCTTGGGATGCCTGAGTGGCTCAGTCAGGTAAGTGGTTGAGTTTCGATTTTGCCTCAGGTCATGATCTCATAATTCATGAGATTGAGCCCCTGCTCCAGATTCTGTCTCTCCCTCTCTTTCTGCCCTTCCCCCGCTCGCTCTCTGCCTCTCTTTCTCTGCCTCTCTCTCAAAATAATTAAACATTAAAAAAATGGTAAAATTAAGTCTTTCAATTTCAAGGCATATTTTATACTTGTGACACATCTCAATTTGAAGTAGCTACAATACACATGCTCAGTAGCAGCCCTGGCTTCTGACCACCGTATTGGACCCTGCAGTGTCGATTCCAAAGTAAAGAATATAGGCTAGCTGATCTTTATGGATCCATTCAGTTTTCCATTTACCTTTTTCTACCGAATGGTTTTTAGATCTCTAACCTATATTTGTAATAAACACATAAAAGGTAGATATTTTCCTGAAATTATTAACTACAAAGAAAGAATTCATATCTTTTATAATTTTCTTTGGAAAGTAGATTCTTTGTTCTCTTATCATCCTGGATACCACTTATTTCTCAGCTGCTAGCCTCCTTTTCATGCATTTAAATATATTTTAAACTTTTATTATGATATCCTGTGAATCTCATTTAATTTTAAACCAGTACATTAGTGTAATTGTTCTGTTTTTACTATAGTTGACCTTCCATTTCCTGCAAACCAGAGAATCTTTTAAAACTATTTTCACACTGTCAGTTCACAATGTAAAAAAGGCAAACTAACTAATAACGGATTAAGCTGTGAACTATAGTCGACAGACTTTACTTTTACATAGGCTGTGTTTATGTGCTTCCTAAATAAGAAGTAAAGGAAATGCATGTAAATGTTGGCAAAGTATGCATTTCACTGATGCTGTAAGTTCATGGACAAAGTTGATTAGGAAATTTAGTAAAAATCTTTCCACCTCTGAGGCTTAAATAGAACTAGTAAAACTAGAGACATCGAGAACAAAAGAGAATATAGAGAATATGATTATTACTCCGGTGTGAAGAGAGGCTGCAGTGATGGAGGAAAGGACCATGATTATGTCCACTGGGGACGTACACTGTGCGATTATAATCATGCAGCTGAGTGCCAAAGCTGTAGACTTGTTGAATGTTGTGTCTGTTTCTGTGCATTTCTGTAAAAAAAGGCAGTGAAGTCAATATGGCCGGTAAGAGTGTCGAATCCTCCTGGAGGAGAGAACGAGGCTCAGTTGCAATTTACTACAACAACTTTTCAAGTTATAAAATACCACACACTTGAGTGACCTAGAAAAATTGAAGTTCAGGAGGGCAGTGTTATAGAAACTGGTGACCCGTGGCCATTGTCCTACAAATTTAAAGAAATCATCCAGGGTTTTTTTTTTTTTTCATTTTCTATCCACCATTCTATGCATCCAACTAAGTTCGCCAGGTATATCCATAATTTCAGACGATATGAACACATATAATAAAAGAAAATAAGATTAGACCTTTTTTTGATTAGGAAAAGTTGCAGGGAAATGCTCCTGTTTTAATTCCACGAGTTGTAAAATCCCAGTACTGGTGATTTAGGGTGGAGGGGGTGGGGGCTGATGGAAGTACCCACCAAGAGCTGAACTTCTACTGAGTCACAAAATTGTGTTTCTCTGTCTGCTTCACCTGGTCTCTGATAGAGCTTAAGACGAGTGTGTTCTGTTAGTATCTCCCAAAAGATGAGGACATTGAAGCTGGAAAGAAAATAAATAAGGTGCACTGGAGTCCACAATCATTAACCAAAGTTAAATTGAAAAACTAGGTCCATAGAACTGCAAAGCCCATTTTTTGCACGTTGTTTTAAGACGAGGATAAAGCTAGAAATATCACTTCTGAGTGTTGCCACTTATGCCCCTAAATAGGCACAGGGACCTCTGGGCCTTCTTGTGAATCCCTTGTTCCAACGTGTATCAAAAGAGCCAGCCAGAGGGACCAAGTTGATTTACCCCAGTGAAACAGTAAATATAGAAGTAAGGTATCAAAGTCTAGGTTGTATTGGAGTTAAAGTTTTACTTACATATTATTTAATATTTAAAATGTAGTGAGGAAATACTTTGTTGAAGGTGCTTTGGGTGCCTTGCTCATCTCATCTGCACACACCATTCCTGTACATTCCAACTGGAAGCACCCAAGACTCTTTCTAAAGGCTTCTCTGTCCAAGGGATCTGGCTCATCAAAAGGGCGAGCAGAAATGCCAACAGTTCGTATCACTGGGGATCAGCCTCATCCAATGACTGACAGCAGTGCGGATAAATATTCTCCTTCCTTTGTTCTTTGGTTGGGATAATACTGAGTCAGCCTACCCTGTCTCCAGAGTTGTCCAGTTCTTCAGATGCGCATCGTGGTAACCTGCTTTGCGGACTTGCTTCTCTCCCTGTTTCTTCTCCCCACCCCTCCCTGAAGAATCTTAGCACTCACACGTTTTGGAGAGAGACAGAGAGAAAGAGAAAGAAAGAGCACGAGCCGGCGAGGGGGGGTGGGGGGGATGTGGAGGGAGGGCATGGGAGAAAGAGAATCCCAAGCAGGCTCTGCACTGTCAGCCTGGAGCCCAATACAAGGCTCTCATGAACCATGAGAGCACGACCTGAGCCAAAATCAAGAGTCAGAAACTTAACCGATTGAGCCAACCAGGTGCCCCCTGGGCTTCAGAACTTCTGAAGGATTCCACTTAATTTATAATTCTAGCTGTGGACATGAGAATTGACATCAAAATTGGTAATCTTGTTTCATACTAGCCTTTTGTTTTGTTTTCAAAATAGCAAAAGAATGAAGGAATATCCCTATGGGGTGGAATGGAGAGTCTGTGAAGGCAAAAGTGATAAGACAAACAGAAAGGGAAAATAAAAAGGCAGGAGAGGGGAAATTGGAAATAAAACCTAGGAATATAACTGAGGAAAGTGAAGTCATGAAGAAAGTCATTGAAGTATGTTGGCAGAAGGTAAGATTATTTTAAAATAAGTTGCTGTAAATTTGGGAAATGAATAACAGAGAAATTTCAAATACCGTAGCTCTTTAAATGTGTATGTGTGGGGGGCACCTGGTTGGCTCAATCGGTTAAGTTTCTGACTCTTGATTTTGGCTCAGGTCGTGATCTCATGGTTCATGGATTTGAGCCTTGTATTGGGCTCCAGGCTGACAGTGCAGAGGCTGCTTGGGATTCTCTTTCTCCCATGCCCTCCCTCCACATCCCCCCCACCCCCCCTCACCATCTCGTGCTCTTTCTTTCTCTTTCTCTTTCTCCAAAATAAATAATTTTTTTTAAATGTGTGTGTGTGTGTGTGTGTGTGTGTGTGTGTGTGTATGTTTGCAAGAAGCAAGGGAGGCAGAGACACAGAATAAACACATTATTTCTGTATGTTTGGTCCGAGTGGAAGAATTTAGACAAGTGAAGTCTTCAATATAAGGATGGACTTCTCTAACCAAAATCGTATACCGGGGCAAAGCTGCCTCTCCAGGACTTAACCCCACGCTGCTGAATTTGTTCAGATCTTATGGTATTTGAACATGCGTGACATGAATCTGGATTATGTTATTCTATCGTCTCTAACAATTCTGTAGGTCGATATACTGAAGAAGAAGAATTAAGCTGATGGAGGGAAGACTTTCTTAACCATAAGCTAACATCTCTGTACCTATTGAATACTTGGTGATCTGAATTAATTTTGAAGCTCCTGGTTTCTCAGGGAAACTACCATCTCCTGTAATAGTAAACTTAAGCCAGTTTTCCAGCAGGTCCATGCGTTTGAAATTCAGGAGACATTTTCAGAGCACCTGGTCTGTATCAGGGGCTGTTAAATCCACTAGGGAGTCAGGATCTCTACACAATTAGTGCTTGTAATGAAACACGCAATCATGAACTAAAGGTGTACTTTATGATAATGGAATACAATCTAAAGTTGTAAAGTGGACCTAATTATTGTGAGTGCTTCTTTCTAGTTGACTGTCATTATAATATTGGGCGTAATAGAAAAAGTGCTGGTTTCAGGAAACCTGTGTTTGTCCCGACTTTAGCAGCTTAACCTTGGAAAGTCATTTAACCTGTGAGGAGCAATGTTCTTTTGTCTATAAAATGAGGGTCTGGAACAGTTCCCCAGATTCTACAGCCTGAGGTCCGTGAATAGACTTCCCAGGCGTGCTTGGCACCACGTGCCAAAATTGTGGGCCTGTGCGGTTTTCTGGGAGACAGAACATCATTTTTCATCAGATTCTTAAAGGAGGCTCTTATTCAAAACACTTTAAAAATTACTGAATTGTAATACCTTGAAAGCTTGGTTTTGTCTGGAATTCTTTGCTTCGTGACTCTAGGACTCACTACTAGCTATTTTTTGTAGACCAAACTTATCCCTTAAATAAAAACCAAAGGTACATGGAAACTCGAGATAACGGCTCATCTAGCCCTGGAGTTTTTCACCTATAAAGGGATGGTTTAGGTTCTGACAATTAAAAACTTGATCTGTTGGCAGATGTTAAACTAACACTGTGGTGCATGAATGGGCAAAAATATACATAAAATATCAAGAAATGTGGCTTTTAAAAAATCTAGTGAGTAAGGTAAAATATATGGTATTTTTCTTTGAGGAGGCTGGGAATTTAAGCATGGAAAATAAGATTTCTCAGGTTCTTCAGAATGCAAGTAGTTGAATAAAAGGAGCCAATCTAAAAATGACTAAACTGAGTTGTTTCAAGAAACAATATATTATTTTATGAGTTTAGTACTGCCTTAATTGTAAATGCCTCTGTATCTCTTTTACAATAATTGATTTTTATTGCTCTGGGTTTTTACTTGATTTTTTTTTGTGTGTTCAGGGTTAATAAAAAAGAAAAAAAAAAGTAGGGACTCCTGGAGGGCTCAGTCATTTAAGCCTCCGACTTTGGCTCAGGTCTTGATCTTGTAGTTCCTGAGTTCTAGCGCCACGTGGGGCTCTGTGTTGACAGCTAGGAGCCTAAGCCTGCTTCAGATTCTGTTTGCTTCTTTCTGCCCCTTCCCCACTCATTCTCTCTCTCTCTCTCTCTCAAAAATAAATTTAAAAACTAATGAAAAAAGAAAGAAAAGTAGAGGAAACAAGCTTGAAAAATAAACTCTTTAGGAAGCTGTTAGTTGAATTGAATGTACATCACACCTTGAACCCTCACATTCACTGCTCAGCATGGAATAGACATGCTGCCTCCTGAAAGTTCAATTATTTTATGGGCTACAGATCTGAAGAAAAATCACATGTGTCCTGCATGCTTTTAGAGAGGAGCTTGAAAGAGACTGATCCAACAAGGAGGTTCGATGTCTTTTAATTCTTTTAATTTTTACACAGTTATTTTTGAGTTAAAAATTGTGTCATTTCTCTCAAAATACTATAAAGCCTAAGCTTATGAATTTCATGTTTTAGATTGTTTTTTTTTTTTGTGAAGTTAAGCAGAGATCACAATATGTACTGTTTTAGGGTAAAGGTTTCAAGTTATTTACAGCCTGTCTGTAACTATGCTGTACTGATGTCTAAAAGATGAAAATTCTCTAAGGCAACAAAACAACTGTGCACTTGTAAACATAGGAATACTTGTTTTAATCGATCATAACAGAATGCTAGTTTTTGGTTTTAAGAATTAATATTTGACTTGAATCTCAACTTTATGTATTGAAAAAATGTATGTTTAGGCAAAATAATTAAGGCTATAGAAGGTAAAGGTAACTATCAAACATGATATAAACAGAAAAATACAAGTAGAGTTTCTAAAATTAAAAAAATTAATAAAAGTGGTTTTTAAACTCTCAATAATATAAAGAAGGCAGCATAGAAGTTACAGAAACATAGTTAAGTTTGATATTAAGGAGGAAGAAGATAAGATGTAATATTTAAGTTATCTTTGTCAATTTTTTTAATATCTTCAAAACCATTTTTTAAATAAACCAAACTTTAATCATGGCTGAAACCCATACTCTGAAGATACTCTGAAGGAAAATATCTTCCTTTCATTATTATCAACACATTGTGCGCAAAATTGAAAGTAGCAGAAAACTTATTTTACTAAATGGAGAGTTAAGACCTAAGGTCATAATTTTTGTTGATGTTAAGTCCCTGTATGAATTTGGCCAGATTCTAGAACCTTGTTGACTTCTGTTATGCATGTAAAAGAAGTCTATTCATTGAGTAATGGCATGTAATTCTATCATTTTATAATTAGAATATCTGTAGTCCCAATTCATCTTTCTGCAAATAGTGGAAAAAGAATCCAGTATAACTACTTTAATAAGGAGTTGTGATTCTGATTTGACTGTGCATGACTGCATTTTCCTTTCATCTGACGTAGCATACAAATGACACCAGCTGACCCATGCCAAAACTACACCCTCACTGTGCCTTTGGGAGCATGTAGCTGGCAGAAATGCATGGTAGTTGGTCCAAAAAGTCAGATTCTTGACTGAGATGCAGAGCAATGCACTGATAATTACAAACTAGCTCCTTTACCTCTCTTCCCATAAATGTTAATGATAGCCTTGAAATCCCAATGCATTGCTTTAGCATATCTGTTATTTTTGTGAGAAGTAGGGATGGAAAGAGGTTATCCAAGGGAACTAAGGATGGAAAATTCTATGACAACCCAATCTCCAGTCATAAAATGCAGAAGATGGGTGATTTTTATAAATAAATATACTCTCCTGACTCTTATACCTTTTTATAAATTCTTAAAATTAAGTCCCATACATTCCATATGTATTACATCACATTTAACTTGACATACCCTGAAAATATGATGCCATAACAGAAGCATAATGTGATGGCCAGTTGAGATTAAATATGAGAGAGCATTTTGGAAAGTGTAGTGTTGTACATTATCATTAGCTGGTTGCTTTGTATACTCAGCTTTCTTCAGGTTTCTGCTCTTTATAACCTTACTTCATGCTTGTAGTTTAATGAAAAAAAATACTATTTTTTTTGAAAACCAAGTAATTTTAAATATCAAGTGGTGAGAGGAGGAAATAAACTTACCTTTTACATCATTCTAGAGTTGTAAAATACGGAATAGTGTTTCTTCTCCATTAACTGTGTTATCTCTTCTTTTTTACTTTTAGAGCTTTCCTTATGTAGCCACACTGACGTCCGTCATGTTAGTCTTGACTTTGACTCAGCTTTTTACAAATGGCAAAAGCCAAGCAGGAGTGAAATGTAAGGAGGTGTGGTGATAAAGAAACTCACCTCTCCTCTTCCATTTTGTTATATGCAAGTATAAGATTTGCAGCATCTTTTTAAATAAACTTTTAATTTCAGAATCGATTCAGATCTATAGGGAAGTCGTAAACATAGTATGGAGTGTTCTCATTTCTAGTATCACCAATGACCAGATTACTTTCTTATTAACATCTTACCTTAGCGTGTTATTCTTTGTCTCACTTAATAAAGCAATATTCATACATCATTGTTAGGCCCAGCAGTTATTCAGACTTTCTTAAGTTTTACCAAAAATCAATTCCTGGCCTAGGATTCCATCCAGTTTACTTATTATATTTTGTCATTATGCCTCCTTAGGATTTTTTCATCTCTGGAAATTTATCAGACTTATCTTGTGTTTGATGACCTTGACAGTGTTGAGGAATACTGTCATGTATTTTGTAGAATGCCCATCAGTTGGGATTGGTCTGATGTTTTTCTCCTGATTAGATTGACCATTACGGATTTTGGAGAGGAAGATCACACAATTCAAATGCTGTTCTCGTCACTTTGTATCTAAGGTACATACTATCAATAGGACTTTTCACTGTTGATGTTAACCTTAATTATGTAGCTGAGATAGAGTGTGTTGGGTTTTCCTCTGTAAAGCAGACCGTCACCATACTCTCTGGAAAGAAGTTACTATGTGTGGGCCACATTTAAGGAGGGGGAATTATGTCCCACCTTTTTGGAAGGAAGAGTATCAATGTAAATGATTTGGAATGATTCTTCATGGGAGATCTGTCCTTCCCATTGATATAATCAGTTCTTCAAAACTGTATGAACACATGAATATTGATTTTATAGTTTGGGTTATAATCTGTTACTGCTTTATTTACTTTTTGAACAAATTGTTCTAGTGCCAGCCACTGGGAGCGCTTTGGTTGTCCCGTTTCTTTTTGCAATACCCTCACCATTGCAGGGTATTTTAAAGCACTTTTTTACTTTCTGACACTCAAAGATGTACCAAGCTCATCTTGTATATATTCTGACCCAGTTTTAGAATCAGCCATTTCTCTAAGGATTCTGGTTCCTTTTTTTGGAGAAATGGTACTAGAAGTCAAGATCTGGGTACTAGAAATCAATCAATCAAGACTGTTTGATACTGGAGTGTCATTGCATCTAGCCCCTCTCATTTGAGCAAGAAAATACATGTGTATGTACTAATTCCTATGTATACATATCTGTAAATCTCTATATTACATCTCTATTAATCTGTATCTATTTAAGCTAACTATGAATTCAAACTGATTTCTCCTTCCATAATCCATTACCACATCAATCATTTTTGTCTCCTCCCCTTTGTTAGCTGTAAAGTACCACCCCAACAGTGAGAAACCTAGATCCCACCAACCTCCATTTATTTAATTACTTGTTAATTTCCACTGTGCAGGTATAGGAGCTTTAGAATTGCTAACTCTTATTTGCATGGGGAATAACCTTATTGGCTAGAGGACAACATTTACGTGCAGTTTATTTCAACTTTAGTTTTACAGGTTCTGTTCATTTCCAAGATTACCCAGTTCAGCATCTCACCCTATTACTCCCACAATAATCAATGAGGTTATTTCATACATTTTCATTAGTTAGATTAACTTGTCACATTCCATATTCCATTCTTTGATCCTCTGACTTCCTAGATAATTTTAAAATCTGCGTATATTAAGGTTTACAGTTTCTTCTGTAAAGTTCTATGGGTTTTGACAAATGTAAAGTATCTTGTACTCACCATTATGGTATCACAGAATAGTTCAACTGCCCTGACAAAATTGCTTTGGCTTTACCTATTCCATGCCCCCAACCCCGTTCTTCCTTGCCACTCACTGATCTGCTCATTCTGTCTATAGTTTTGCATTTCTTACGGAAACATAAATTATAGAGCCTTTCTAGACTGGATTCTTTGTTAGCTTATTCTTTATCAGTTTGAGCACTTGTATTACAGTTTGTTTATCCATTTACCTACTGAAGGACATCTCAGTTACTTCCAGTTTCTGCCAATTATGAGAAACATTGATGGCCAGTGTGTGTGTGTGTGTGTGCACGCACGCCTGTGGGTACATAAGTTTCGAGTTCAGTTCAGTAGATACATAGGAATGTGCTTGCTGGATTGTATAGTAAGGCCCTGTTTAGCTTTATAAGAAACTACCAAACTGTCCCAAAAAGTGGCTGTGCCATTTTGCATTCCCAACGGCAAAGTATGAAAGTTCTTGTTGCTTTGGATTCTTCCTAAGAATTTGTATTCTCAGTTATATTAGCTATTCTAATAGGTGTATAGAGGCATCTCATAGTTGTTTTAATGTGCAGATCACTTGATAACAAATGATGCTGAGCATTATATATATATATATATTTGTCTTCTGTAGATCCTCTTTGATTACGTGCCTGTTCATAGACTCTGCCTATTAATTGGGTTGCTGGTTTTCCTGAGTTTTAAGAATGGTTTATTTTGGATATATGTACCTTTTAAGATATGTTTTTCAAATACTTTGTCCCAGTCTGTGCTTGGTCTTTGAATCCTCTTAACAATGTCTTTTGAAAAGCACATTTTTCAAAATTTTAATGAAGTCCAACTTATCAGTTCTTTTCATAGATCATGCTTTTGGTGTTATATTTTAAATTCATCTCTAAATCCAAGGACACATAGATTGTATCTTATGTTTTCTTCTAGGTGGCTTAATCAATTTTTCTTTTAACATTTAGATCCTTTTTGAGTTCATCTGAATAAGATGTATAATCTGTGTCCATGTTAATAATAATAATTTTTGTTATAATTTTACATATAGGCATCCAAGCCCATTTTCCCCCACTTATCAACAAAACAGAATAATTATTCTTTCTCCATTGAATTGCTTTTGTCAAAGATCAATTAGTTGTACTTTCATGGTTTTATTTCTGGGCTTTCCAGTCTGTTCTGTTAATCCATGCATGCTTTACTCTGCCACCACTTCACAGTCTTGATTACTGTAGCTTTAAACTATGTCTTGAAATTTGGTAGTGTAAGTCTTCCAACTTTGTTCTTTCCTTCAGCATTGTGTTACCTTCAGTCTTGTATTTCTGGCTTGTTTCTTTCATATACATGTTAGAAATAGTTTGTCAATATCTACGAGAGAATTTGCCACAATTTTTATTGGAATTCTGTCAAATCTGTAGGTCAGTGTGGAAAGAGTAATTTAACAATACTGACTCTCCAGCTCATGAATATAGAATACATCTAGAACAGCCTCCTGTTTTTATCCAATGAAATAATGAAAATTCCTGTGCCATTTTTATTAACACATGTGTTTGCCCCATTAAATATGTCTTATAACTCCTGTAACTCCAAAAGAGTAATAAAGAAAAATTGTCTGCATAAAACAAATAGCAAGAACAAGATTAAATATATATGTGTAGATCTGAGTTATGCTAATAAGTTTCCAAATAGATTCATCTGAGAACTTTATAAAAAAGTACATTATGATTTATATTATGAGTCTTCTTTGCATATTACAGACAGTGTGACATTTGGAATTTTTTGCTCAGAAGATTGCCACATGTGGCAAAACACGCTAAGAGTCTCAGAATGTAATGCTTTATGCTTACGTCAATGGTGGAGGAGGCTAGCTAGGTACTTCCCTGGAGGGAAAAAAAAAAAGACATTAAACTAGGAAGGAGCTAAAACAATGTATTTAGAGTAGAGATGTAGAAGGAACATAGGGTGTTGGAAAAGAACACGTTGGAGGAAGAAAAGTAAGAGTTCCAAGTTATAGGGTCAGTCATGAATGACCTAGAAAAGCATTCTCCTCTACACAATGATTGAAGTTCAAAAACAGTGACAAAGATATCATAGAATGTTTTAAATATAAAACACAGACTTATTATTAAAAATCCAAAATTTGTTTTCAAATCAGTAGCCTATTATTGGCCGGAGAGATGCAAATTGTATATATGGAACAAATTCAGCTAGTAAGTTGAGGAATATTTCAAGTAGAATAAGGCATTTTTTAAAAATTCCAAAATGTAATTGAAAGGCAAGACTGGCAAAGACATATGAGGAAGTAAATATTCCAAACAATTATTTGGTTGTTAACATGCCAGTAAAAGGTTGCTTTTGAAAAGATCATTTTTTTTTAATTTCAGAAAAATATGGTTTCAGTAATTCCCAGAAGTAATTCAGCCATGAGCTATCAGACACTGGTAATGAATTCTCCTACAAAGGAATAATTTATTCTTCATTTACCCACAAAAGCTGGGATGCTACTGGGAACTCGAAGCTGCAAAAGAACCATGTCTCACTTGCTGCAATGCCACCCTCACAATATGCATCTCACGAGCCACATATTAAATGATGAGAGGTTATTTATCTTCCATGCACTAGATAGGAAATGGCTGAATCATTTCTCATTTCCGCCAAAAGGTATGCATTGTATTTTTGTTCAAATTCCAATTTTTGAGCTTTAAACTTGTAATACTTTATCTAATTGAGAAAATAGCTTGCACACATGTGCACACACAAAGCTCAAAATAAATGACCTGTCATATCTAAAGGCAATAGATATTAACAATACAAAATTAACAATAATGTATGTTTACTTCTCTAAAAATGCCTAAATATTAAAGCAAAATTATATTGCATCCTGTTTCTTAGAAAAATTTTGGTTGTAAGACATCCAAAATCTTAATAAAGAGCATTAAATTAAAAAAATAAACTTTGGCTTATAAATCAACTCATTATACCTGTATCATTTGGTTATAAGAGGGTCAACTATAAATAATAAGACCAAGAAAATATGTAGTGAGGGGAGCCCAGCAGACATTAAAATGGAAATGAAAACCCTGCCTGATTCTATTATGAAATATCTTGACTTAGAGTTTCTAATTTTAGTTTAAGGTTGATGAGAAAGAATTGTGTATAATTGGAATACTTTAAGTAGTATAGTAAGTATATGATTGTATGCCTATAGAAAAAATTAATATTGATAATGAAATCTCCATTATTTAATCTTCACTTGTATTCCCCATCAATATTTTTATGTGCTGATGGAGAGGACATATAAATGTAGAATATATTGAAATTTAATTATCAACACTAATTTTGTATTATTTTTATGTTTTTCCCAAAATGCAATTATTGATGATGTTCATGAAAAATTAAAGATTGCATTAAAAGTAATCATACTAATAAGAAAACTCTAGCCACATCTAAGATTTATGAAAGCTTCCTAAGCATTCCTCATCTTAAGAATCTATCAACTCTTCAACAAAAACCTGTAAGGTATTTAGTTTTCTGGATCTGTATTTGAAATCGAAGTCTTCTATAGGTCATCCCTTTATATACATATGAATCTGTACCTAATCACAAGCACAAACTCTTTAAATCCTCACAGCTGAAGATGTAAATTCATACTTGTCACAACCCCTTAAGGCTTATTTTTTTGAGATCATTTCGAGGACATCTTCTCTGAGACTTAATTTAAAGAAGCTTGGCAAAACTATCATCCATAACTACTCATATGAATAAAACACCTGACTATGAAAATAACAGCCAGAGGCACATTTTCTAAATGACATGGCAGACACTTTCCTTTTTACAAAACCTAAAATGCTTAAAGCACTAATATCTTTGTTTTTAGTTACACACTTCTCTTAGCACATTTTTGCGATTTGTTAGACATCGACAGTATGCTAAGAATTTTGCTAGGGACTTCGAATATAAGAATTAGAAGTTTTGAGGCACCTGGTTGACTCAGTTGGTGAAGTGTCTGACTTTTGTTCAGGTCATGAGCCTCCGGGTCATGGGTTCAAGCCCCACATGGGACTCTCAGCTGTCAGTGCACAGACCACTTTAGATCCTCTGTCCCCCTCTCTCTGCCGTTCTCCCACTCATGCATGTGTTCTCTCAAAAATAAATGACCATTTTTTTAAAAAATTGAAAGTTTTTTTCCCCCTCACCAAGGAACATTAGACTCCAGGAGAACAATGACAATTATATTGAAGTGTGATGAGGGCTTTATTGTAAATGCGATATTGTGACATCAAGTGGGAGGAAGGGATCACAAATCCATAGGGTGGAGAGTGCTTTTTGACATTTCTCCCTAGTGATACTGCTTGGGAATTATTTATGGGAAAGTGGATATTTGGAGTGAAAGGAAGGATTTCATGCAAAGATCTGGGAACGCGTTTTCAGAAATGAGGTTTAAGGAAGTGCATTCAGGAAGTTTGAAAAGTCTACTCTTCATATGCAACATACACTTGCACATATACTATGTATGTTATTGACAGTGCTCTGTGTTGTATATGTTACAAATGTCAGTGATGTTCATTAATATATTGACTAAATTTAATCCAAAAAATCCCAACCAGTATTTTTGAAGAAAGCAAAAAAAAAAAAAGATTGTAATATCCATAGGCAAGAATAAATAATACAGTGAAAGAAAGAGCAAGAAGAGGAACTTTCCTATTAATGTTAAATCACATAAAACCAATACTAGAGAAAATTGCAAGGATGACACAAAAATAGCAGTGTAATGGTATAAAACAAAATGGTACTCCAAGAGTGAACCTGAATCACATATTTTAATATACAGTTAAAATAGGCATCTAAACCTATAGAACATAATTATTTTTTGAATTTTAAATGTACACTTGGACAGTAGGAACAGTTTTTCATCATTGTTTATGGCATATGCAAAAATAAACTCATCATGAACCAACAGCTAGATCAAAGGGATATAAAAAAATTAAAACGCACAAAACCAAATAGAAACACTTTGCTTTCTTTAAATAACATCTTCATTAAAACAAAAGTTACAGTGTCAGCATGGCTTAATTGGAATTGCGAATTTGTGTCTTGAGTGCTGCGGTGTTCTCTGCGCTCACCTATTTCACTTAAACCCACAAGATGCTGGTCACATGCTTACAAATTAGAATGGCAGTCACTCTGGGCGCCTGGATGGCTCAGTCGGTTAAGCGTCCAACTTCAGCTCAAGTTATGATCTCATGACTTGTGAGTTCAAGCCCTGTGCTGGGCTCTGTGCTGACAGCTCAGAGCCTGGAGCCTGCTTCGGATTTTGTGTCTCCTTCTCTCTCTGCACTCACCCGCCGTGCACACACACTCTCTCTCTCTCTCTTTCTCAAAAATAAACAAACATTGAAAAAATGGGGGTCACTGCCGACCCTGCTCTTTCAGGGAGTCTACCTCCACAATTCTGTGCTGCTTTCACACTCCCAGGCTGGACTGCCTTTCCTAGGCTGACTGCTTGATATTTTTATGCATTATATATGAACAGGTGACTGAGGAGTTGATCAAACAAGAGCTGACTGAGTATGCCAAAGAGAGCGATTTTGTACTAGAGCTAGAAAAATAAATGCTTTATTGGTCAGGTTTAAAAGTATGAATAAAAGACTCCAAAGCCAAAGTTTAGAGATGTACTGATAATGATTACCTTTTTCATATTCTCCTGTTAACTCTAATTCTTTTCAAACTTCATAGAGTACTAATCTAGTTAATATTGGGAGTAAAATGTGAATTTTAAGCCAGGGAACTTAAAAATTATATATAATGACCTTAATGGTCTACATTTTGTGACCTGTTATTTTAGAGCATTGTTAATGTCTCAGATCATAGTTTGAATTACAGTTAAAATATTCCTCCCATCAGGGTCACTATGTGGGCCCAAAAGGTTTAGAAAAGCTAGAGTCTAAGTGCATTTTAAAATTCGGAAGACTGTTTTCACTTCTATAGAAACACCATAAAGGGCAAATGGATTAGTGATTATGTCTACTATTTCTTTCTTTGGTGCAACTTGATTGGTTCTAAAGTTCAGCTTTAATTCTTCTGTTTTGTTCTTCCGTTTGATTTGAGAAAATGGTGCATTCAGTTTATACTAATCCCTGTGCATTTGTGAAGGTACAGTTACATATATATGTGTGGTTGATTACACATTAACATTTGTGTCCACTTTTTCCAAAGAGATATTTGATGGTACATGAGCTATCTTCTCCCACTTCTTGAAAGCAAGAAGTAATTCATTAGACTGAAACGGGCTTCAGATCACTCTCATTATCTTAGTATAGAGGCAATATTGGTCTCTCAAGGGAAGGTAAGTTGCCTATAGATCTAGACCATAGCATGAGAGAACTTAGGAGCCAGAGTGAGTCCCAAACTGTCCCATCAAATCAACCCATTGAAGGGAACAAACACTTGGCTGTCACCTAATAGGTCAGTATTGAGAGACTTGACTTGAAGCAGGTACATGAGCAAAGAGGGACCTAGTAATAAGAGCTCTGGAGAAAAACATTCATGTCCTATATTACGAGCTCAAAGTGATCAGAACTAGGACACTAGGAGGAGCCTCCAGAAGGGTCTTTGGCTCTACTGCTTGAGGGTGTTCTTTATGAATGGAAACAGAACCTCTTAGCAACCTACTCTCTTCCATGTAATTCGTTGTAAGGAAATTTTGGATGAGTGCAGGCTTGAACTTTGATATACCTACGTGATAACTTTCCCGTTTCAGTCTACCGGAGTCATCCTTACTGTAAATATTTTGGTACCTTTGATGTCATGATTCCTGCTCTTGATTGATGTTATCTACCTCCATACTCAATATAATTAAAAAACATACCTCCTGAGAAATAGTGTGAGGCATGTCCTATGCTGAAGGTTGCATTGATTTTGTATGGGATGACATTCAGCACTTTCCCCGAAGCCCCTTTTGTGAATTACCCTTCTCCCTTTCAATCAGCCCAAACTGGGACATTCATGCAATCTGGAAATTTTGGAGCTAGTGCAGCCATGATAGGTTTAGTGACCTTGGCAGACTACTTGCCAAATATTTTTAGTACACCTTCCACTAGAAAATTAACTTATCTTCATGAATGTGATTTCTTAAAATGCATTTATCAAAAATATGTAGTATATATTTTTAAGTTCATTTATTTTGAGAGAGCCAGCGATAACATGTGGAGTAGAGGCCAGAGAGGAGGAAAGAGAATCCCACGCAGGCTCCACACCATTGGCACAGAGACTAACACGTGGCCCAAACTCACAAACTGGGAGATCATGACTTGAGCCAAGATCGAGAGTCAGATGCTTAACCCACTGAACCACCCAGGCGCCCCACAAATATATAGTGTGTTTTAAATTGTAGAACAGAGCAGTTGAATCAGTTCCCTAGGCACACTATTTTGATTTGATTTGTGTATGGTAATATAGAAAATACCTTAAATAATGAAATATTTTACACTGAAGAATGCACCATGTACACTGTTGTTGTTATTAGTTATTGGAACTTTAAAATATAGGCAGCGTGAAAAATAATTTTCTTTTAGCAAAATATGTATTATTAGAAGAACTCTAAACCTTTCATGCATACTTCTCACAAGTAAAAATGGCCAAAAGAAGTCAAAACCTTATTTTGTGAGAATATTTCATGCAGAAACTGCTATCAGTTGTTAATATAAGAAATGCCATGATGGTAAATTCTTAAGGCAGAAATAAACTCTGTTATATTAAGCTTCTTCATATTTTAAGAAGGGTTAGATATTGGAAAGCTAAGAAATGTTATTTCATAAACTCAATTCACCCATATAATGCATAGAATATTATGGTCTCAAATATTAATTTTTAGATTGCTTTGAAAGGGAAGCAAGGACTTTCAATGGTTAATGTAAAGTGAGTCACATTGGAAGAGTTTGAAGAGGGCTAATTAATATTTAATTAATTAGAGAATTTTTGCAAATTAATATTTTCAGAAGTGATTCCACCAGAATCATGGATGTTCGGGCCCTATTTCATTTATGGAGATTTCTTATTATGGGATTTATTTTGCACTGGGCTGACACCTATCTCTCTGCAAATCCCCCATTCTCTCTTCTGCTCCAAAGTATCAACACCCTATTTTCCTTGAGATCATTTTCAGTACCTGATAAATAAATGCTTTTACCAAACTACTCCTGATTGTGCCACTTTTTTCAGTTACTCTTCATAAGAGAAAGTTTTAGTCTTCTCAAAATTCTTGTTACTCATCTGTAAGTTATGAATGACACTTCTAAAGTGAGTGCTCTGGAAAACCCAGTGTGTATGTGATCACGTGGCATACTATTTGATTATCTTGGGTCTGTGTTTTAGGATCCAGGCACATCCAATCCTGGGATTGGACACCCTGACAGATTATACCTTTAAGACTAGATGTGTTTGTAAACTCAAGGTCTACCCCATGCTTCCAAACTCTAACTAAAGTGAGAAGAGTTAAGAGCAGATACCTGTTGGCCCTAGATCATTGTTTCCTAGGTGGGAGGAGGGTGAAAATTAACACGGTTAATGCATTTCCCTTTGCTAAAAAACTCTACATCTGAGAAGAGGTAGTGCTCTACAGCTTGTCTGCCAAATCATAAATTAACCTACAGTAAGGGACATTAAGGAGATAGCTTTGTTCCATAAATGGGTAGGAGACCATATGGCTTTGGTGCTAGTGTAAAGTTAATCACAAGCTACATGATAAGCTATCATACCATTCCATAATAAATTGCATATACGACTGCTGTTATTATCTGCACAGCATGCATATTTTGATATCAGTAACCTTTAGGGGAAAATTAAAATAAAGCTTTGGCTAAAAAATAGATAGGACCGTGTATTAGAAAGTTATATCTAACATGTAGGGTGGCATTAGGTGTAATTTTTGAGTCTTTCCAAAAAGGGATGGTAGCCTTTCCTCCCTTTGCCTTCTGTCAAGGTGGCTACGGTGTGATTGGCCCAATTTTGAGAATGCCTTAATGGGCCAATTTTGGGGCACTTTTAGCTCTCCTTGAAAGAGGGTAAGATGCCTTTCTTCAAGATATCAACTGCAACTTTTTAAAAAAAATGTTTGTTTATTTTTGTGGAGAGGAGGAGCAGAAAGAGAAAAAGAAAGAATCCCAAACAGGTTCCACTCTTAACACAGAGCCCAGCCTGACAGGGGGGCTCGATCTCACAACCATGAGATCACAACTTGAGCTGATATCAAGAGTCAGTTGCTTAACTATCTCAGCCACCCAGATACCCCAACCAACTCCAGCTTCATACCACTTGACCACATCCTTGTCACTTCTCTCCACTAGCACACGTTTATACACACTTGTCTAATTAAGCACAAAGACTTTGAATGAAATCAGCGGCTCTCTACAAGATTATGGTATTGCTATTCTCTTGTAACCAAAATATCTGATTATCCATAATGTCTTATTCTCTAATCATCCTGAAAATCAGAACTCCTTTTCTTAATCCTTGTTTGGAAGAGTTATAACAGTCATTGTGGAAGTAAGCATATTGGTGGGAAAAAATTATCTGAGCATTCATGCACACTGATCCCATCTATTTTTCTTAAAAGTGGAGGAAATAGTTTCTGATTTTTCCGTGCTGTTCCAAGTGCAAGGCAACACGCAATTTATATGTAATTCACACATCAATACAGAGGTTTCTCATCCTGATTGCCTTCGCTCTAATAGTACTCTACAAACAAATAAAAAAATTAGCTGATGTTACCCCTGATCAAATGATCTTTCTTTGGAGATGTGACATTTAATCTGATTATTCATGAATATTTTAATGAGAGATTTATCACATGCCAGTCATTAGACTCTGAATTTTAAAATGCAACCAATCATGCCATGTTGATGACAAGCTTCCATTTCTAATCTGTGGGAAAAGAAGGAGCAAACAAGATGAGTTTCATAGTTGGGTTTTATTTCTTTTTTGTTAAATCTCACGTGGCATATATCTGCTTTTAGGGAAAATAGAACTCATGATAGCAATCAACTTTTCTTCCCTCACTCCAATTAAATTAATGGTACTTCAATTTAACAGGAATGTGATATATTAATGATTAATAGAAGATTAGTTGTTCATTTCTAATTTGCAAGCAACTCCAAATTGATAAATGGTTTTGGGATTACCAAAGCCTTTTTGTAAATCTACTGTTTGCAATTTAAACAAATCACCTTTTCCATAAGAAATAACTCAACAAAGCATGATAGGACCTTGGGCCAGGTTATAAAAACTGACTTACCCTCACTTAATTTGGGCCCTCTGAGGGCAAATGATGTATCCAGTGATGAGCACAATATCTGAAGCATAGTAGTCACTCAATAGGTGAGTGACAGAAGGAAAAAACAAAAAATAAATGGATGTCGTATACCATTAGAGTATAAAAATCCAAACTCTGTTTCTATATGAAAACTTAACCCAAGGTGCAGTGCTGGTTTCTAAGAAACACAACAGCCGTCTTCCCATCCCCCTGGTCCTTAGTAACCAGCAGTGGGGGCACTTTCTCCCAGACAACTGGTCAACTCTCTGGGGTGCCATGAGGTCAGAGGAGAGGATGAGACTCCTAAAGCATGAGGAGAACTATGGTGGGTTGTTGAGCTTCTTAGGTGATGTGTGGAGATGCCACATGGTAGGAAAAAATCAGAAGGTCAGGTTGACGATTACTTGGGACATGAGGCTATAAAACATCCCTGTAAGTGTAAAGCAGAGAAGAAAATTGTTTTTTGTTTGTTTGTTAATTTTTTTAAATTTATTTTTGAGAGACAGAGACTGTGTGAGCAGGGGAGGGTCAGAGAGAGAGGGAGACACAGTATCTGAAGCAGGCTCCAGGCTCTGAGCTAGAGGTCAGCACAGAGCCCGACGCGGGGCTCGAACCCACGGACTGTGAGATCATGACCTGAGCCGAAGCCGGATGCTTAACCAACTGAGCCACCCAGGCACCCCAGAAGAAAATTGTTTTTATCAGCATTCTTCTTTAAAAGACTATTCAATGTATTGAAAGGAATTCTTGACTAAGCAGCGTGGGGCTAACCGTAACAAGCTCTTGCTCTTTCCACTCACAGCAGAGTTGGTGTGCTCCAAGGATTGTTGGTTAATTGTGTGTTTGTTTGGTTTAAGCGGATGATGCAAGACGCAAAGGTGTTGCCTTCTGCAATCCTCCTCTCTCTGCCTCTGCCCTCAACTAGGTGCTAAGACTCTTCTCTAAAAATGTTGAGTAAATATTTAGAATGTTAGTTTGAAGGTTAGTTGAAGGTGTTAGTTTGAAAGTTAGTTTGCCAAGAAGATTCAAATGGTCTTTGCCAATCCTGGGTCTGGAAGTATGGCAGAGAAAAGGTGTCCCTATTCTAGGAGCAAATAAATGCAGCCATTTAAGGATTGTGTATTCATATTTAGAAAACTGCCTTATAATGGATAAGCAGTATATTATAATTCTGTTTCCTTCAAAAATCTTCAAAAACAAGTGCATTTTTTTCCTGCTATTAAAATGTAGGTTCAATGGAAAAGCTGTACAGATATAGAAAACCTATCAGTAGAGGTCAGAGATGGGGGGACCATAAAGATGACCAGAGGAGTTTGGGGGCATGTTGGGACCATTCTATACCTTGAGTATGCTGTTGATCACCCAACTTCTGCATTTGCCCAAAATTGCAGAACTGTATACTAAAGACAGGTAAATTTTATTCTATATAAATTATACTGCAGTTGTGAAACTCGGTTTTTAAAAGAAGTCTTTATATTGTGATTCCAAATATTCAGATACATGTAATTTCAGGGGTGTGACTAGAAACATGCCTGAATTTCTCCTCAACTAAAATGTTACTACAATGGGCAATAATTTGCAAAATCTTTTCCAGTTTTTGCCTCTTATGAGTCTATGTTTAAATAACTAAATAAATCTGAAATTAGTTGGCAACTTTGTACTAGCAATGGTCATTATTCCACCGTCTATGCTCAGATAATTATTACCTTCTCATAATTGTCTAGTGTGCAACCAAGGTCAACCAGTAAAAAAATCATTTTAATTTCCATTCAGCTTCACTGATTATTTGTAGAGAGCATTTTGTTTCTAGGTCAAATTGTCTCAGCACACACAGCTAACTCTGGTTGAGCCAAACCAAATTTCCTTCAAAAGCTCTGACATTGAGAGTCTGCTCTGGCATTTCATTTGTTTGTATAGAAAATGTTAGGGCTCCTTTTGCCAAGTGTAAGCTCTGATTTCAAAATCCTCTCATAACCTTGCTTCTCAACAACATTCCAAACTTAAAACTGAAATTGACCCTTCAGACAATGCCAGAGGCATACACAGAGAGAAATGCACTACCATAGTATTATTGGACACAGTCATATAAACTGCACATCTCTGAACTTCAAAAATATTATATGGCAATCATAATTTGGCAATAATGTCAGAAACCGATTTAATTAAATAAAAGCCTAAGGAGGAATTGTTTTTTATTATTGAAAATTAAATATTGGTATTTTTCTGAGTAGCACTGTAAGTCATATGACCAATAGATTCCCCGATACGTTAATTGGGTACCTTGCAAAGTAGTAGAATGGCCAAAACCAAAATATACTGTTTTTCATCTTCCATTTTCCATGTGCATTGTACACATGAAGACTGCTTGAAGTCATATTTCAAAAAGGGAGTTTGGGTTTGTACTTTACATATTAATTGAAAGATATCTTCTAAAATATTCTTTGTAGCCATGGTTTATACCCTATTGAGTCACATGCTTTGGTTTTCATTCTTTTGTATTTTCACTAGTATTTTATTTCTTTTCTTTTTCAATAGGAAGTCTTGTGGCCACTACCTGGTTTGTTCTAACAGAGACATGCTTTATTATACCTCACCGGGTAGTTCAGGTGTATTTCCTGCTCTTGCTCAATATTGTTTGAATTATATAATTACTGTTAGAAAATACTCTTTAACTTGATTCTTTCTAATCTCTGTTTCCTCAGGGCCAAGATTGTTTTTCAAGTTGAACAGACACTGGTGTGTAATGACCACATGCAGAGTGCCTCTGACCCAAACAGAGAGAGAAGTGATTCCTGCATCCCATATGCATGTCATGCAGACTGATTTAGAAAGACAGTGGGATTTGAAATTGTACAATACTGAGATATCAGGAAATAACATAGTTTAATTATTTCACTCAGTATTAGCCATGTTTGTCCTATTCTTGATTTTTAAAAGAATAAAAGCCAGTATTAATATTTAAATTGAGGTGTAGAAATTTGCATTCTTGGATAGAATCATCCATATCTGTAGTCCATGATTATTGACCGGAACCCATGTGGTCACATGCACACCTGTTCTGCTAACTCATACTGTGTAGGCAGGCTTTATGACAATCCAAAATCAGTCCTAGTGATAAACTCAACCTATTAGTTCCTTCCATAGAACATGCTTGTATTCTTGTCTACGAGCTCACGTCAAGGTTAAAAGAAACTGAGCAAAAGGGGAGTTTATGCCTGTTTTCAAATGATATCATATCTAAAAGCATAAACTTCCAGTGACTTTAATTATTAAGCTTTGGAAGAACTCCCTGTCTTCCTGCCATAGTAAGCTCCTTGAGGCTCTGACAGATGACCTCTCCTTTGCCAGGCAAGGTGGGTGGGGCTGTGGACGTAGCCCCGACATACAAATTCTATCTTAGCTTTGGCAACTGCCGTGTGAAATCTCACTGGGCTGTCCATCTAAAAAGTATGCATCTCTTCATGGATCTGACAATTATATTTTTTAGAAAGTGCTGTATCTCAGATGTAAATTACAAGGTTCCATCTGGTGGCTAAGACATAGTTTTGAATATTATATATTTGAAGCTAAAAGGCCTATAGCCCATTGTTGTACTTTGTATATTTTTTAATCATATCATTTTGCTTCTCAAATCATATGCCTTCTCATTTTATCATGTAACCTTTTCCAGTAAGTAAAATTGAAAGTAGAAATAAATTATTAATAGAAATATATTAATCATGTACTCTGATATATTTTACCAGTGACAAGCTTGAGGTCCAAGGATGTGTAACAATTGATGGTGTCTTCTATCTGATTAGTGGCAGAACGAGTGTTGTAGCCAAGGTTTCTTTCAATTCAATGTCCTCTGGACTCTTATTTAAGTTTTGAGCATAATTTAGGTTTGATTACAGACAGAGAGGAAATACCGATTGCTGATAGAAAACTGTGCTCAAACAGCAAGTGAACTCGTAGAACTATTAGGACATAAAAGTTTGCGTTTCTACCTTTATGTGACCTCCATGTCAGCAGGAACGACCCAACCCTTCAGTTCAAGGGTTGTCTGAGACCCCTAATCTATGCCCTAAAGAAGCCTTACTCTTCCCAAGTTCTTTTCCCATTTTTCAGGTCCTCCCGAGTCCTCTTGTCTACGCTTTGTGGAGTTGGGTCAGTTGTGAGCCTTGGTTCTCTCTTACCTGGGAGGTCCCTTTCTCCCTTGCATGATTTTCCCCAATCTTCACATTATACCTTTTTCCTTATATGGAGCTTTCTCTCAGTCTTCATCTCAAACAGGCATCTACAGAGCCATCCAGGTAATTCTAGGTTAGTGATAGGCATTCCACCTAAATGAAACAAGTGAAAAGATGGGTCCTCACGGCCACTACGTAAGAACAAAATACATCAATGGAGGAGAAAGGAAATGACATCATTTTCCACGATAAAGAAAACATGTGATCACCACTAACATTCAATGAGCATTTGACAGCTTCCTAAGCATTATTTCCCCTCTTCTAAACCCCACAAGAATCACCTGAGATTGATTCTGTTGTTACCCCTATTTTATGGGGGAGGAAACTGAACTTCAGAAGGTAAAATAAAATTGCCCTAAGAGTAAAATGGCTTTTCGTGGTTACCCCTCACCACCGTTTATTATGACCCATTTACTGGGACTTTGTCAATACTGTCACCTCTGCATGAGCCTTGTGATGTCACCTTTTCCAGTTCCTCCTCAGGGGAATAGAGTTGCTCTGAATAATCACTAGAAATAAGAACAGTAGTCAGTGACTGCTGAGCACTTTTTATGTGCCAGGCATTATGGTCAATATGTGGCGGGCGTTATTTCATGTAATACCCAGAACACACCAAAGTTGCGGACAATAGCAAAATTTTTGGAGAATGGGAAACTGAAGCCTGTAAAGATTAAGTTTCTGCCCTAAGACTACACCACAGCTAAGAAGTAGCAGAGTCAGGAGAGGAAGGATGTCAATCTGACTCCAGAGTTCATTCTAGTAAGTTCTCTGAGATAGCCAGAACTGCCCTCATCCTAGGAGCTGATGATGCTTTGCTATTGAAGAAGTGCTTTTTTAAAAAATTTTTTTAAATTTTTTTATTTTGATTTTTTATAATAGTTTATTGTCAAATTAGTTTCCATATAACACCCAGTGCTTCTCCCCACAAGTGGCCCCCACCATGACCATCAGAAGAGGTGCTTTTTTGAAGGTGCAATTGGCATATAATAAAGTCTTTCTAGGGCTCCTTAAGTCCTATGTCAGGGTGCGTACCTGTGCGCCCTGCCTACCTCTTCCGATTCTGACAGATGTCGCAAGAGAAAACACGAAAACTATAGAAGTCTCTGCTTCTCATGAAATACCTTTGCAGAACATTTTATCTCATAAAAATTAACCGCTTGGGATATTTATCGCTGTTTTGTTATTTTCTTCTTTGGGATATTTCTATCTGGAGTTTACAATGAAATTATACTGAACGCTGATGCTAATCCCCAAAGAGATATATACTTGTTCTCTAATGTTCTGAAATGTCAAGAAATCATTTAGAGAGTGAGTGTCTTCGGTCGCTGATTATAATTTGTGCTGTTGTTGGATAACATCTGCCTTGTAGATCAATTGTCCGAGGGCCAGAAGGTCGTCTTTGAATTAGTCTGATACCTTATTGAAACTCTGCCAATCCCCCTCCTCCTTCCCCCTTTCTTTTCTTCTTCTTCTTGTTCTTCTTGTTCTTGTTCTTCTTCGTCTTCTTTTAAATTATTTTTGACTGCACATTCTTTATGAGGAATGACAAAGTGTGCATGAGGGGGATAACTTAGCAAATTAGTCTGATGAGGACTCCAGTATTTACTGGATGAGCTCTATTTGATTAAAAGAAGATTTTACCATCCAGCTTCTTTTTCAGTGGAGGTTATCCAGAGCTTCGACTCTAATCTCCTCCTGTAAAGAAGCCAGTGCCCTGCAGTGGTACCGATCTGCTCTTCTTTGGTGGATTTCCCCCCTTTTTAATATAAAGCATCTTAACTGGGAGAATTGTAAAGTCCAATGTTTGAAGGATAAAGTGATGTTGATTTTGGGCAAAAGAAAATAATAGATAGGCTTAGAGGAAGGAAAAGGGAAATAAATCTCAGTGTTAGAGGTGATGTGGAAAGAATAATAAGGAAGACAACATCTGGTATGATAGGGCCTCTCTATTAATGCTTGGATTAGAGGGGAAAATGCCTAAAAAGTGTACAAGTAAAATCCTAGAGTGAAGCTAGCCCTCCACAGGTTTGGCATTCAAGAAGAGGGGGAAAAAGCCCCTCCATCAGAGTTCCAGGTGATTCTGCAATAATCATTTATGAGGGAAGATATTTATTTTAGTTAATAGGTAAGTCCCAGTCTGTAAGTCAGAGGAAGACGGTTTATTTCCATTTTCCCTATCTTGGGTTTCCTTGCTTCTCATTTATTTCTTCATTTTTACATTTCTTTTCTCTCAGGCTCTGTGTGTAGCTCTTTCTGCCCTTCAATTTGTGGTTCTTTGGGATAATGAAAGGCAGGTGCTAGTGTGACAGTGGCCCATTGCTGATCACACTCTAGTAGATTGAATTCCTTTGATCTCTGCTCAAGAGTCGTATGCAGGTGTTTGGGAGGAGAGCAAAAAACAATGTTTTTCCTAAAAATTTTGGCATCACGAAAAGAAACACAATTGTACAAAGACATTACAGATACAGGATAAATAAACACAGAGACTGAGCACACTAAAATATAGTTTTTTGTGTTTATATTTTTATTTTTTGTAACTCAGCATAGCGGCTATGAAGGTAAAATTGTTCTTAAAGTTCTGTGAGAGGTTTTTAATGATACAAATCTTCCCTAGTTTGTAAGTAAGAGCATTCAAGAAAAGATATCATGAAACAAAGGGGGTGAAGGGATTTAAAATCAAAGAAGCAGGAGAAGGGCACACAGTGTCCTGGCCTCACCGCTCATTCGACGCTGTGTTAGAGTCTGCACACCCATGGCCAGAGTTGCAGTGGGAAAGGCTCTCCAGTTCTCTACTGCTCTAGCCAGCTGTGGAGAATGAGGGCTGGCGATGTGAGACCATGAGATAATGAAAACCTCTTGGCTGAGGAAGTGAGGAGGGAGCCCTCATGGGGCTGGGAGTGGAGGATACTCAGGAACAGAGTAACTCCACTGCCTGTTGCGAGTTTAACAGCTTGATTGAGACATACTTGTGCACATACCACACAGCTGACCCATTTAAAGTACGCAGCTCACTGGCTTTCAGTATATGTATGGAGTTGTGCACTGTTGAGCTATGTCAGACCTATGGAGTCAGCTCTCAGCTGATCGATTGTGTGCATGTGTGTGTATGTGTGTGTGCGTGCATGTGTATGTGTGTGAATTCAGGTGTGTGCCTGTACCTATGTGTGCATGATGCAGAGGAAGGGACAGTAAGCTACCGGGCCATCCAGAGTGTCCCTCTTCTGTGGTGTTGATAATATCCTTACAGAACAAGCCAATGTTTCCTGCGGATTCTCTGAACTCTATTTTATCCAAAGATACTGCCTGAAATTTGATTATAAGCTACGGGGAAAAGTCACAATGTCACTGTTTCAGGTGACAAATGAAATTGCAGTGTTAAAACTTTCAGGGAAAAGGTTCCCAACATTAAATTCACTTTAATGATTTATAGCCTTTAATTCACAGCTTACAAATAATTGCCTTACTGGGGTTAACTAAATCTCAGTCATTCGTACCAAAGGGAAAACATACCTATTCCAGAGTCTGGCAAAATAAGGCCTAGAGATATCAGCCTGGTAGAAAATAATAAAATGTAGCTCACTTGCAGAAATATCCCAGAAGGGAACCCAAGACTTTCATTGTTTTTGTGTTCATACACCGTAGTGGTGCGCAGTTCATGTGTGTGTGTGCATATCTTCACTTACACACATATATTTATCTCTATGTATTTACATTAGAATAAATGATTCAATTTAATTATAGCAAATTTTTCAGAAGGCCCAGAAGTAAGTAATATATAACCAATATAATATATAATAACCATGATAGATACCATATAAAATGTTTTATAATAAACATAAAAATTTTAAAAGTAAAAAAATAGAAGTATATTTATACAAAATATACATTTTATATTTATATATGCAAATATATAAATTATAAACAAATAATTTATTAAAAATAAAAGTATACTTATAATAAAACTATAAATTTATAATTTATATAATATAAATCTCTTTTCTATGTTATATATTATATCAGGTACATGATGCACATATGTAAAAATCACATAACTATCATAGCTTATATATTATATAATATTATATATCATAGCAATATAGATCTACATAGTGATAAGCAGTTTTTAAAATTATAAGTGAAGGCACTAATTCATTCCTAAATACTTTTCTGAGATTTCTCTTTGTGGACAGAATCTTTGGATTTTCTGGTGTAAATATTACTTTGGTTTAAAAAAAATTTTTAACACTTATTTATTATTGAGAGACAGAGCATGAGCATGGGACGGGAAGAGAGAGGGAGACACAGAATCTGAAGCAGGCTCCAGGCTCTGATCTATCAGCACAGAGCCTGACATGGGGCTCAGACTCACAAACTGGGCGATCATGACTTGAGCCAAAGTCAGACGCTCAACCCACTGAGCCACCCAGGTGCTCCAGGTGGTAGGGTGGGGGGTTTAAAGGACTTCTCTGGCATTCACACTAAATAGACTTGTGTCTGACCAGTGTCTCATTTAATGGCGGAGTCTTTATCCACCAATTACACAAAGATACGCAGTCTGACCATGACAGTCATGTGCAGGGGGACCTGGTCCTCTGTGAACTTCAGCCAGTAACCAGAAAGAAAAGGTCAAGATCTAGGTCTGCTGGTGGCCCTGTGCTGACAACCAGGGAAGAAGGACAAGGAAGAATTGTCAGAACTGGTTCCAGTTTGCCACAGGATACATCCGAAAGCAAATCCTAGTGCGCTGGAGAGAGATGACGTGCTATTATTCTTCAGCCAAAGAGGCTCTGAGGCAGGGTACCATTTCAGCAGCGTAGAGCACGGGGACTCCGTGACATATGTCCGTGTCTTATCGGAGGCCTGGCCGATGGCAGCGTCTGCAGGGTCAATGACAGAAGGGATTATGAGAGGCAGGTAAATCCCGCCAGCTGTCACTAGCACCAGGGCAGGCTGACCCCTGAGTTGCTGCATTGCCCTGGCCTCAAATCCAGTTTGCTCCCCTTATGGGCCTTTTATTCTGGACTTTATTCTGAGTTCTCGTCCTTACTCGGCTTGCTGCAGAGAAAGTCCAGAAACCCTGAGCAGGATGTTTTTCTGCTTAAAAAAGAAGAGTCGGACTCCACCGACTGAGCTACCCAAGAGCCCCTATTTTTAGCTTCTTTTAAAACTCTTGTAAATAGCCGGTGGATTCTGGTGTGCTCTTGCCCTTCTATTCTGTCATAAATTTCACAATTAAAAAGAAAGCTTGATTGTAGAATAATACTTCACTTCTCAGGTTAGGAAAAATTCTTAGTCTACCCCTTTTGTTCAAAACTGTACTTTTAGGGGCACCTGGGTGGCACAGTCACTTAGGCATCAGACTCTTGGTATCCATTCAGGTCGTGATCTCATGGTTCATGAGTTCTAGCCCCAGGTCGGACTCTGTGCTGACGGTTCGAAACCTGGACCCTGCTTCAGATTCTGGGTCTCCCTCTCTCTCTCTGCCCCGCTCCCGTTTGTGCGCATGCGCGCTCTCTCGCTCTCTCTCAAAAATAAGTAAACATTAAAGAATTTAAAAAGTAAATAATCGAAAACATAATTCATAGCATTGAAACATTTTTCTCCTGTCTGTTCCTTTGTTGTTATAGCATTAAAAACATAATAAAACACACATTGCTTAATCTTGGTACAAAATGGAGAGAGAGAGAGAGAGAGAGAGAGAGAGAGAGAGAGAGAGAGAGAGAGAGATGTTAAACATTCCACCTTATTCCCTGATAACCAGTATAAGAGAAACGACAAACGTTGGGACAGTTATTCCCCACAGGGGCTCCGAAGAGCGGGAAGGACGGGCAGATCTGGGGTGTGACTTGAACTCAGGTTCCCTTTCTCCATCCCAACAATTAGAAGGAATCACTTTCTTCTGAACAAGTTTCTCTTCCTCCCTATTCTTTTTACTTGAGTGTCTGTGAATGTTTCGCTCTATTGACCTATATTCATCCTGAGAGATTCTCACATAAGAAAAACAATCTTTTATATATATTTGTCAGAGATGTATGGCAGCACCGCATAAGAGGTACTCAGTAAATGTTGAGTGATTTCCTGAGCATGGAAGTTAGGGCCAGGCCCTCATTACTTCTCAGCTGCTAACACTTGACACTCAATATGTCCACACACCATGGTCTTATTTCTACCAAAGCTTGGATCTTGGCCATCGATCTTTCTACAGATCAACTGGAGCTGGGAACTGTGACATCTCTTTCAGGGATAAATATGTCCTTGATATCACAGGTTGGATATGTCTTTCTCATAAAATATTTTAATACTTCTCCATGTCAGAGGTCCCGTGCAGACCAGGGTAGGAACTTAATTACAGTGTTTCATATCTCATAAAAGATTTTCCATTCTAAATAAGTTATTTTTAAGTAATCTGTTGGAATAAACTCTACTTCTTTAACTTCCTGTGTCCCAAGGTTAACGGGGGATGGAAAGGCAGAATATTTTCCTCCATGAGAAGGAATTAAACTTTTAAAAAATTAATAAAGACATGGCTTCTCTCTGTATAGTTATAATTAGGATAAATAATGAAAACAATAGGGAGCTTTTTATAAGTTAGAAGATTCTTTTCTGGAAAAAAGGTTTTAAAAAGCAGATTTTTAAATCTGTGAGTGAATTTTTTTTAGAAATGCTTCTTTGAAATTTTGCAAAGCAAACTAAAAGTTTATAAAATAAATTTACGAGATTTTGAACCAAAAAGACATAATAGATTTATGATGAAATTTCTTTTGGCATAGACGGAATTCTCAGATATTTCAGAAGCAATGGAAAATTAATTTGAAGGTGCTTTTTTCCCAGTGTGCAATACATATTTATAATCTACAGAGTAACAAACAAAATCATATTTTGGATCTTTAAGACCTGACTTAGCAAAAAGCTAATTCATTTTGAGGCCCTTTGATGCATTTAATTTAATTTATTGGAAGCAAATTAATGTGAAATGATAAAATAATTATTAAAATGGAAATAGAGGGAAGGAGTGAATCAAATCAACAGAGGGGGGAAAGTGGCTGATTACTGTAGTTCTCAGGATAATTTCCAATTTAATCACATTAAATCTAATTGTTAGCAGATAGATGATGGGAAATATAGGTTTGCTTTGTAACAGAGAGGGGGGGGGAGAGAAAGAGAGGGAGAGAAAGGCAAAACACAGACACGCACACAACACAAAAAGCCAGAATGTCAGTAGGAGAAGTAAAAGAGTAAACTGATAAAGGAAACAAAAATGGAATTTCTTTTTTTTTCTAATGTTTTAAATTTATTTTTGAGAGACAGAGAGAGACAGCGCAAGCAGGGGAGGTTCAGAGAGAGGGGGAGACACAGAACCCGAAGCAGGCTCCAGGCTCTGAGCTAGCTGTCAGCACAGAGCCCCACGCGGGGCTTGAACCCACGAACCATGAGATCATGACCTGAGCCGAAGCTGGACGCTTAACCGACTGAGCCACCGATGCGCCCCAAAAATTGAATTTCTTAAGGAGACATGGCCCCTTTGCATTCTCAAATGAAAATTTGTTTTATGGTTTTAGAAAAACAATTGTAGTTTTAAAAGCATCCATATTCAAGTCGATAAATCTATCTTGAATGACTGCTATTTGCAGGACACTGCGTTCTCATCTGTCTTCTAGCTGGTAGGTTTAGCTGAATACCTGGAGCTATGGCAAAGCCAAGTTCTGTTGATCAATGGCAATCCCCATTAACATAGTAATGAACAACACAGAGGTATCCTGTGATATATTTTCTTTTACTGAGTGTGATGAATGTGTAATGTAGTAGAACTTGCAATAATCTGGTGACTTACATGACCTCGGCTGGAGGATTAATTTCATATAAACATATTGCCGTTGTTTCAAATTTCAGTGAAATGGATGTGTAAGTTCTTCATTGCTGTTTTGAAAATTTTGTGATTAAAAAATGCTATCCCAGAATAATCCTGGAAAGAAGCGGGAATCATTCTGAATGTTGTATATAGTTTTTGGTATGAATAACAATCCCTACTAAATAAGCTAATTTAAAACTTTGTCAAAAATTTACATGTTTCAGTTGGAAGAGGGTCTCTTGTTTAATTCTGTTCATGTCTCCCCATCGATAGTGATGTCGTTTTAGTCTAAACTTCCGTGGTCTTTCTTCTGGACTATTATAGTAACTTCAAGCAGGCTTTTCTTCTCCCTACTTATTGGCCTTTTATTTATTCCCCAACCTGCAGTCTGGAAAATCTTAAAAAGAAATGTGTGAGGCCGATCATTTCACACCCAACAGTGTGTTGGTGTACCTGGTGAGGCGTAATTTGAGTCAGAGGGAAAATGAAGCAACATACGATTATAAACATAAATACGTGAGCATAGCTTTGGACAGAACGGCATGTTACTTACTCAGAAGGTTCTCGTATTAGAAAACAGCCAGATCCTCCAGATCCTCTATATAGTAGATTATCATATTTCTTTTTAGATAAGGCGTTGCTGAGATCACAAGACTTGAGAGAAAAGAGAAAACTCCAAGCCCTCTCAACTCATTTTGTGAAACTCATGCCGCAAAGTGGCAGCAGTTCTAACGAGAGACATTTTCTGAAGGACGGAGACAATGAGCAATGAGATGGGACGTTGGGGAAACTGACTTACAATCATTGGTTCTCTGGTTCTCTCACTGTGGACTACGTCCTTTTTGAATGGTTATTTGTGACGTGGGCACATTACCAGGCTGCTGTCAGAATTAATTAATGTGTGAATTCCTCTGAGAGTTTTGAACAAAAGATTCTTGACAAGTACTATTGGTAAATGAGATTTCAAGACATTGGACTTCACTGAAAAGTTATACTAGCATGACCCTTTGAAAATCTTTTTACTTCTGAAGATGCATTTCCAGTTTGGGTAATTGCTAATGACTGACTTATTCTTAAGAGAAAGAGAAAGAAGAGAAATAGGAGAATATTATAGACTTCTTTCCTATTAAGTCAAGATATTTAAAATAACTTTGAGCTTAAAGCAAGAGAAATGACTATTTGGACATAAGGATATTTTCAGCCTAAATAGATCGTGACATGAATCAAAGCGTGGACTTACAATGAAATGATCAAGCTGTATTATTTTAATCTATTTCTATTGGATATTGCAAGTGTGCAGACAAAAGCAGAAATAAAGCAATTATGTAGCTGTGTGGACTTCACTGATGAAAAAAGATGGACAGTCTGCCTTTGCTGTCACTTTCTTGCCAGTATCCGGAGAATGAGGACTCCCTTCCAGAAGCAATGTGGTAGAAAAGTCCTTCCCTCTTAGTTGACAGGATGTCCGTATTCACAGGACAGTGTCTGAAAGCAACAATACTGTCTTCAAGTGAAAAGTTTGGGAGGTTTGCCAGCCGACACCTATTTTCTTCTCTCTGAAAAGTAAGGTTCTATTTTTGATTTGTGCTCAACTTTCCACCCCTTCCCACCTCACTGGGAAAGCAGTTCTTCGTGGTTACTAGACCCTGATTCCAGATCAGCTCGTGATTCCACAGAGCTGTCTCCTTGGTTCTTAGTTTTTACCTTTGCTTTAATCATGGTTGTTTAACCTCACTTTCCATTATCAGTACTCATTGCACACTTGCTGTTGTTTAATATTTTGTTAGGCACCTAAACATATAATAATGAACATGGCACCCGTGTCATGCCTTCACAGAGCTCCCCACACAGGTTTTTGCATACATATTAAATACAAACTAACACTTTATGTTTTAACAGAATGGAGCACTTGCATTGACACTATTCAGAAGGGTACTGAATCCCAAAGTGTCGTTTGGAAAAGGACTATTACATTCGAAAACTAGACCAGATTAGTCAATAGTTGAATGCCAACGCAGTGGTTAATCACTAGGGGAAATATGCAATATGAAGCAATTTAGAAGGGTTTCCTTGAGCACCCTTGTGCCAAAATCACTTGGGAAAATACCTTAGGAAGTATCGGAAATTATCTTGAACCTTTAGTTATAGACAGATATGGGCAGGACATTATTGAGCATCTAGCCTTTAATACATTTTTTTTTGGCTGAAAGGAAGCTTCTCATTAGGAGGTAAAGAAATGGAAGATAATAGAGAACCGGAGGAAGACATTTACTGAGGTTTGAGGCAGAGTAGAAATCCCACTTCTTGCCACTTCATCTAATGCTCTCTCCGTAACTGCACACTCATGAAACAGTTGTTTCCACAGACTTCCTGGCACAAGATTAGACTCTCAGAATGGTTCCTTGCGTATTTGAAAAAGACACATTCCATAGGTACCAGACTTGGCTTGTAAAGGTGAGGCCCAGAGGAAACTATTTTTCTCACCCATTTGGCCTTTAATGTTCTCTGCTCATGCATTGGGGTGCAGAACTAATAACAATAATGGACGGCATGTCCTTGCCTGTAAACATTTGGCTACTCACAGCATGAGACGTCTTGTCAGCACAGGGGCTGACATAGTGGCATAAAGATTTAGCGTCAGGGAGCTGGGCCAGTCTCAGCGGGACGGCAGCTCGAGGCAGATAGATGGCCTGGCATGCGTAGGTCACCTGTGTTTGCGCTGACGAATGTGTGTGATGTCCCTCGTATCATTCCATTGAGTTGTGTGCACATGCACCTCTCTCTAGAAAGTATCTTTCTTTTTTATTGAGAGATAAGTAGCCTTAGATCCGGACTTCCTGAAATAAACAATATGATTCATGTGATAGCAGTTTGCAGTTAGATGAAAATATAAACATTAGAGATTAAGAATAATATATAAAAAATAATACTATTTGCATTGGGAATATATAGAATTAGTCAAAAACAAATATTAGAGTTGCCTAATTTGCTAATGAGGCTTATTGAATTTAGGTCCGTATTTGATCTGGTGGCTTATTACGTATTTCCGTATTTATGTTGTGACTTTTCAACTTGCTATTTTTTTAATGGAATGGATTTTGGCCTGACATTTTAAGCAGTAAGGTCTTTGGCTCACAGTAGAAGCTGTTTCTTTAAGGTTCTTCTTGTTTTTATTCAAGAAATTCAGTAACAAGCCATTTTTTTTGACTTCTAAAGTGAGTTTTAGGTATTTGTTATGAAATTATATGACTACTATGAACTTAAATGAAAATCCAAATTGCATTTATGGATATTTTAATTGGAAAGTTCAGTGGGTATCCCTTTTAAAAATTAAATGCCCTTTCACATGATAGGCAAATTATAGAAAATCTGTAATTATATGTGTCAACAGACCATGTTATTAACATATATATTACATGATTATAAATTTATGTGACTCATTTTTACCAGGCATACTCAAGTCATAGTCCACAATACATGGTATGAATGCAATTTTCTTTAAATATGCAATTTTTAACACATGTTTATTTCAATATCACTTTTATTGCTAAAATCATGCCTTGTTTTTCTTTGTCTACAGACATATTCGTTCAAAAATCATTCTTCAGAAAATCTTTTTACATTCCAACGTGTATTTAAATTTTGGAAGCAGATAAATGCCGGTTAAAATCACAGCATGTAAATCTAACAAATAATTGATCTTTCTGGAAATTACTTCTTTAAAATCTAACAGAAATAATGACTCTCTCCTGATACTACAGGTGTTCCTGACAAACAGGCATTGGGAAATATATTGCTAGTTCATTTTCTGTTTTATCAAGTCCTCTGAAAGCTATTTATGGAAACTATCTCTTATGGAATTATGGCTAATTATAAAATGAGAGTCTTCATAAGACCAGCATTCTGTGATTTCTCCTTGATTAAATAAAATACAGTTTAATCTGAGGGTGGTCTAATTGTGCAGATTCCCTTCCCTGTCTTCTCTGAGAATCTCTCTAGAAATGGGGGGAAACAGGCGGTGGTTTTGTTTGGGTGATTTCCACCGAAGCAGAGCAAGGTCATGCTTTTGTATAGTCTATTGTCAGATATAATTTCTCAAAAACAGATGGCAAACAGGCAGTATTAGAAAATCTGTAATTTGCTATGCTGTGCTAAAGACAAACCGCTGACTAAAACTGCAACCCCTTTAAACACCAAAACAACCTTCAGTCATTCTGACTGGTTCTGTCTGTCTCCACCCTTCATGGTCTTTTGGCTGAAGACCAGAGTTCATCTGTTATTTCTCTTCCCTTCTGGCTGCTAAGATCACTGCACAGACACTTGTTTTGCATTCCAAACTGTTTTACCTGGCAAAGGAATTAAGGAAAGCTGTCTTCTATCTTTATGATTATTCATTTTATCTTTCAAATACCAAGCCATTAAAATTAGAAGCAACAACAACAACAAAAATAAGATAGAAAGGCAATCAAATATATTAAAAACAAAAATTTGGAACAATGTACTTGACCCCCTGCAACTGCTCAGTACTGGAAATTGTCACTGAAGTTTGTCGAACTCGGCAAGCAAAACAGAAGCAATTTACTTTCATATTTTGCTAAGCGGTCATTTTTAAGCATATGGGAGAGATCGCATCTTTCCCAGACTGTTGGTTTTCTGAGATGTTAGGGCATCCGTGCCTGGATGGGTATGCCAGTGTGAGCAAGAAAACACAAAAACAGTTGTTCTTAAAGAAGTTTGGCAGATTTTTCTAAGAGCTTACCTATCAAACCTCTTTTCTGAATAGGTGAATAAAATATGGCAACTTTGGCAAAATATTCTTGGAATATTTTCTTTACTGTCTGACTTCAAAACAGCAGGCTACAAATATCTTAATGAACATTCACTGCTAGACTAATTACCTACCAAATCATTGACCAGTGTCTTTCTGATAAAAAAAGAGAGAACATAAACATATGTTTCCTCATATCGATCTCCTATGCAGAATGCTTTGGTATTTTTCCATACCCTGTAAACTTAACATTATGTTGGACATCGAAGCCCCAATACAGTCTTGCCTCCATCTTTTTCCATATTTTGCTACAATCTTGGCTCAGATAAAACCCAGTACTTATGCAGAGAGATTAATCTACTTACCAGGTTATGTTAAGTAACTCATTGCCTACATGTGATTACTTACATACTCAACAGCCCAGACGGTCTCCGCAGCCCCCCATATTAATGTTCTGTTTATCCCTGCAACGGCCTTGACCTCTGACCAAGAACTTTCCTTAACTGTTCTGCCAAGAATTAGTGTGCTTGTCCCCTGGGCTTTTGTTCTCTTTATAACTCATTTCAAATTCCATTCTATGTATATGACATTGCTTTATCTATTTTCAGACTGTCTTGTCGATATTTAAAGTTCTTCTGGTTTTTGGACTTAGTTCTGCAGCCCTAGTTTACAGGCCTCCATCCTAGTCCACAGTGCTCTGTAAATGCGATATTTTTTCTGGCTTTATTGAGATACAATTGAAATATAACATTATGTAAGCTTAAGGTATCTATCATACTGATTTTATATATGTGTGTATTACAAAATGATTAAAACAATCTGTCACCTCACATAGTTAATTTTGTGTGTGTGTGGTGAGAACTTTTAAAATGTACTCTATTAGGGGCTCAGTCAGTTAAGCGTCAACTCTTGATTTTGGCTTGGGTTATGATCTCATGGTTTGTGACTTCGAGCCCCATATGGGGCTCTGTGCTGACAGCGCGGACTCTGGGATTCTCTCTCTCTCTCTCTCTGCCCCTTCCCCCCTTGCTATCAATCTCTCTCTCAAAATTAAAATAATTCTTAAAAAAAGATCTATTAGTACCTTTCAAATATATAATACAGTTTCATTAGCTATAATCATCATGCTATATATAATATCCCCAAAACTTATTCATCCTTTATTTGGCAGCCTTAACTTTTTATTTCCTTCACCCATTTCCCCCTTCCCTCATGCTCTGCCCCTGGCAACCACCGATCTGCTTGTGTTCTGTCTCCTTTTGTTTTGTTTTGTTTTGTTTTGTTTTTAGATTCCACATATAAGGCAATGTTCTTATGGATAGGACACCCATTATACAAGCAACAAAAGAAAAAGTAAACAAGTGGGATTATATCAAATTAAAAAGCTTTGCACAATAAAAGAAATGATTAACAAATTAAACTGCCAAATGGGAGAAAGTATTTGCAAACTACATTTCTAACAAGGAGCTAATATCCAAAATATATATATAAGGAACAACTCAATAGCAAAAAACCAAATCTTCCAAATAAAAAATGGGCAATGGACCTCAATAGACAATTTTTCTCAAAAGATATTCAAGTGGCAAGCAGGTACATAAAAAGATGTCAGCATCACCAATCATCAGGGAAATGTAAATCAAAACCACAGTGCATTTTTACAAGCACTCCGACACATACTTCCATGAAACATATGTCCATCCAATAATTGTTATTGTCAGAGTCCATTTTTAAACATAAGGATTTGGCAGAAAACCCTTTCAGAGTGCAAAATATCTAGGAATTTGAAATTTTTTAAGTAACAACAGCAAAACAAACATGGCAACTATGAATTTTCTTTCTGACAAAATGAATTCAGTATTTGGAAAATCAACAGTGCCAAACCCTTAAAAACTTAGCCTATGAAATACAAATTCAAGCACTTATACATATGAAAATGAACCATAAATTATATTTAAAATAAACTTGGAATTTCTAACTCTTGGCTAGTGAGAGATTGAGAGCATCACTTAGCATAGGGGACTAATGAATTTGAGAGTAGTGCAGAGCCTTCTAGCCCCGTCTAATTCATGGTTAGGGATGAAGCTAGATCCGGCAGCATTGCTTGGTGCTGTGTGGGATTGTCCTATCCAACCTGAAATCAGTATCTTGAATGAAGGCTTAGAAGGGCGGCTTATTAAATTTACAAGTTTGAGAGTCCTGACTCATGGTGTTGGTGTTTGAACAGAAATTTTTTTAAGTTTACTTTTTATTTTGAGAGAGAGAGAGAGAGAGAGAGAGAGAGAGAGAGAGAGAGAGAGAGAGAGAGAGAGAGAGGGGCAGCATGCATGAGCAGAGAAGGGGCAGAGTGAGAGGGAGAGAGAATCCCAAGCAGACTCTGCACTGTCAGATGGAGCCTGGCATGAGGAATCATGAGATCATGACTTGAACTGAAATCAAGAATGGGACATTTAACTGACCAAGCTACCCAGGCACCCCTGAACAGAATTTTAATATGAGTTTTAGATGCTATATGATGTCTGCAAAAAGCAAATACAATTAAAGTTTGCATTCATAGAGTGTTCAGATAAAGAAATACATGTTTGTTCTTTTCATTTTGAATTCTGTTATCAGACCATATCTGGTACGCTCGGTTCGTTTCTACATGTGACATTTTAAGAGCCAATGCAATAGGAAGGAATGGTATGCTGAAGAGGATCAGAAAGATGAGATATTTGGAAACGAAGCTTTATGAGAAACAGTGAGTGAACTGGATGTGTGTAGTCTGAAGAAGAGGAAGCTAAGGGTAGACGTGACTCCAAATGATAACAAACTTGTGTACCTAACATTGATGAGTCAAATGCCAAGCATCATCCTGATGACTGAGCTAGGGGAGACGTAAGGGGTGTGCCGCAGTGTGGACCGTGACCAGTGGCATGAGTTCACAATCAGTGTACAAGTCAGGAGAACAAAGGTCTATAGATACTATGTGCAGAGAGAGATGTGACACGCGGAAAATGGAGAGATAGTATTACTCAGAGATCAACAAGTTGCAGCTTCAGGGGTGGAGCCCAGGACCCAAAATTGCTGCTGTCTTGAGTAGGAGTCCCCTTCTCTGCAGCTGCGAGAGCTGATGCATCAGGAGACTCTGTGGTACTTCTGGTATCTGCCGCCAGAAACCCAGTGCCTTCTTTCTTCACTGACCTTCAAGTTTATTTTCAAACCTGTCCAAATCCACATGGCAAGGGAGTCTTGGAAATGTTAGTTTTCTAACTCCCTTTGATCCAGGGAAAGTGTATCAGGGAGACTATGGAAGGATATGTATGGGGTTCGTTACAAACTGCATAAAACAGGAATAAAAGTTGCTTATAAACAGAGGCCAAAGCAAGATACATTGAGAGAACCAACCGAAATGCTCAGGAAGGTGTCATATCTCCAAATATTTGAAGAATTGCCCTTTGCAAAGCAGACTGAGGACGTAGTGTTGCTCGAGACCAGTAAATAGGAGAAGTGATTTGGAGATAAAGCATATGAGATAAAACTATTAAAAATAATTCCTTCACAACTAGAATTCATGCCAGAAAGATCTTCTCTTTCATTACGGAAGATGTTCAACTAAAAACCATAATGGTAATTTTTTTTGCCATGGATATTCTAGAAGGGATTCACATCATAGAGATAGACTGGATTGTATGACATCTAAATTTTATAATTTTCTGACTCCTAAACCTCTCCTTTAAAAATAACAATATAAAAAGTAGGTGAAGGAGTATAAAAGACATGGAATGTAAAAACAAAGGAATCAAATGGATTCAACATATTTTAAGAACCTGGAACATAAATAAGAACACAAAGAGGAAACAAACACGAAGGCTTTCTTATCAGCCCTTTTCAGGATCCTGAACTTTTCGTATAAATATCCACCAGTGCTCCAAATAAGCCTTTGGGGTCCTATGCAAGACTGGAGTAGGGAAAAGTGCCTCCTTGCACGCAGACATTGGCACCGTGCTGAAAGGTGACAGCCAACTTGCCAGCCTCAAATGTCAGGGCCAAGAGCAGCATCTGCGTGCGAGAGCAGATTACGCCGTTGGCAAACTCCACTCCCTGGCAAGGGTGCAATTATGCTGTTATGGACTGGAAAGTTTTCTCTTTCACCTGAACATAACTCTGAGGAAAGGTGATGAAGAAAGATATGTAAGAGGAATAAGCTGGAAAGTAATGGAGCCAAAGAAAAAAAATGTATAGAGGACAGCACAGATCCTTTTATATGAATGAGAAAATACATGCATAAAGAATCTCATAATATTTGTGGTTTGATAATATGTAAATAGCAAGCAGATGAAGTCTAGCTCATCCGCTGTGGAACCGCTTATAAAATGTGCCAGCCTAGTGGTTCACAGTAGGCTTGAGTAGAGTCAAAGGTCACTGTATCCACTGGGAGAGAAAATGGCAGAGGAAAGAAATAACGTGGTCCAAATCTTCACTATGCTGTTTGTTAGCTGTATGAACTTAAGTATTTTATATTATCCATAAAAGTGTATGTTTCAAAGACTTACAAGATTAAAAGAGATAATGTGTGTAACACTGTCTCAACATATGGTAGCTATTCTTCTTTGTCTGCTTCTGATGGTTAGAGACATTTTCTTCATATTAAATTAATTTCACCTTCCCTTAACTTGAACCTGCAAATCCTCATTTTGGGGTGGGAGCTTCACATAATAAAGGCATTTTGTCTTTTACTATCCAATTCCATTATTGGGAGATAGGAATCATAACTTCACTCATCCATTCTTGTATAGTTTCAAGGTCCTCTTGCCCTTAGCTTTTTCTCTTGTTTCATGGCCCCCTTCATCTTGCGATCCTCATGGGGCGTGATGTTGTGAACAGGAAGTGAGGCTGGAAGGTGGAAGGATTATGATTAAGTGGTTGAGATGCAGAGATAAGGGTGGGAAGTAGAGGGTAGAACATACTGGAGCGCGTCCAGTTTTGAATTTTGGACTGACGATCCAGCAGCTCTGATCTGCTTCCTGATGTTCACCCCAGTTGTGAGGTTGGCATTATTCCAGAGGCGCTAGGCTGTCACTCTACTGATGTCCCTTCTGACCTGGGTTTACTAGCAGGTTGAATAAGTGGGTTGTGCGTTTCCAGAAAGGTTTCTACCCCAAACACAAGCTCCTTTTCTGCTTTCTTCCTGAAAAGCATTTATTTAATCCTTTACCATTTTATCTCACGTGTCTACAGAAACCCCTGCATCAACCCATACTTAAGCTAATTTAAGTATGATTCAGTTAATACGATATGTAAGTCAGATTCATTAAGACATACTTCAGTGCATTAAAATTCACCCTTTTAAGATACACAGTTCTATAAATTTTGGCAAAGATGAATAGTCATGTAACTGGCACCAAAATCACTTTTAAGTTTCTTTACCCCAAAAGGTCCCTCCCCCAATATCCAGCCCCTGGGAACACCACTGATTTTGTTTTTCTATCTCTATAGGTTTTGCCCTTCTCTGGAATGTCATATAAATGTGTGCTTCTTTTACTTAGCACAATGCTTTTGAGATTCATAGTTGTGTAGCAGGTGTATGTACTTTTTTTCTTTACATTATACCACAGTATTCACTAGGTGATAGGCACTTGGGTTTTTTCTCGATTTTGTCGATTTCGAATAAAGTTGCTGTAAGTTTCCATGTGCAGATTACTGTGTGGACATACATCTTCATCTCTATTGGATGACAACTAAAAGTGGAATTTCTAGGTTGTTTGGTAAGTGCGTTTTTCTTATATGTTCAACTTTGTAAGAGGCTGTCAATGTCAAGCTCTGGTTCTGCCATTTTGGATTCCAATCAGAAAAATAAAGTTTTCCATTGCTCTGCATCTCCGTTAGCAGTTGGTATTGTCTATGCATACGTGTTCATTTTAATAGGTGCATAGTGGTTTCTCACTGTGTTTTTAAAAAAATATTTTTTAATGTTTATTACTGAGAGTGAGAGAGAGAGGCAGAGTGTGAGTGGGGAAGGGGTAGAGAGAGAGGGAGACACAGAATCAGAAGCAGGCTCCAGGCTCTGAGCTGTCAGCACAGAGCTTAATTCAGGGCCCAAACTCATGAACCGTGAGATCATGGCCTGAGCCGGAGTTGGATGCTTAACTGACTGAGCCAACCAGGCACCCCACACTGAGGTTTTAGTTTGCAATTACCTCATGGTTAACAATGAGCATTTTTTCATGTGCTTATTTGCCATCCTTACCTCTTTTTGGTGAAGTGCCTGTTCAAATCCTATGTGCATTTTTAAACTGGATGATTTGGGGTATTTTTAAATTTTTAAATTTTTTTAATGTTTTTAATGCTTTTTATTTATTTTTTTAATTTTTTAATTTTTTTAACATATGCAATCATTTTCCATCATTTACAATACAGTAGTTACAATGACACTCCAAACAGAAAAGCAAAGTAAAAAATCAAAACCCCAACTTCTATTTCATGTAATTAGACTTATACAGAAATTAGAAGGTTATGTAACAACTAGTTAATCACCTAATTTCACAGCTATCTGAAGTGGCAATCGTTATATAGCAGCTTATCTATGATACATTCGAGATAAGTGATACAATTTATTACTTGCTCATAAGCTACAACACAGCCTGCTTAATGCCTTTCCTTAAATTCTACCTCTATACTACAATATGCTTGAGGTCCATGCAAAAAAGTAGCTACCTTTTATATAGGAAATGGATGATTAAGTCTTTGGTGTTGTAAAAGCAACTTCATTTAAACATAACCACCCCCACCACCAAAAACAGAAGAGGAAAGAAAAAAAAAAGTAAAGAAAATAATAAGGGAAAAACCCAAGACACACTTCCTATGGGAAAAAAAAAACCCAGCATGTAATTTCTGTCCTTGATGGAATGTATTAAATAAGCAAACACCCCAACAAGGAAAACAAGTACTACAATGTAAAAATATTAAAAAAAAGAAAACCCTCTCACATGCATAAATGAAAGGTTGCACACAAAGAACTCACATCTTTTCAAGCTTCAATAGTAAATATTCTGCTACTATGTATTAAATACTGCATGGTTTGCCCAAGCTAAGATGAAACCACATCATGATATTTTTGAGAGACAGTGAGAGACAGCAGGAGCAGGGGAGGGTCAGAGAGAGAGGGAGACACAGAATCAGAAGCAGGCTCCGGGCTCTGAGCTGTCAGCATAGAGCCCGACGCGGGGCTCAAACCCACGAACCATGAGGTCATGACCTGAGCCGAAGCTGGAAACTCAATCGACCGGCTACCCAGGCACCTCTGATTTGGTTTTTTATTCTTAAGTTCTGAAGATTCTTTGTATTTTAGGTATTAGTCATTATTACATATATATCATTTTGCAAAACCTTTTTTGAGGTTTTCTTCCCTTTTTTTAATCTCTTAACAATGTCTTTTAGAGAGCATCAGCTTTAATTTTTATTTGTCAATATTTTTAATGCTTCATGCTATTTATGTTTTATTTGAGAAATCTTTGCCTGAACGTATGTCTCAAAAATGTTCTCCTATATTTTCTTTGAGAAGTTCTGTATTTTACATTTAGCTTCTATGATATATTCCAAGTTGGTTAAGATCTTAAATTTTCTTTTTCTTATAGATATTTAGTTGTTAAAGAACAGTTTGCTGACAATAACATCTTTTCTCCTTTGAAGTGATTTGCTGTGTTAGTGGAAAATAAATAGACCATATATTTGTGAGTCTATATCCAGACTTTCTATTTTATATAGTTGGTGTATATTTATATCCTTTCACATAGCCTTAATTGCTTAAGTTTATATTAAGTACAGAAATCAGGTAATGTGAATCCTCCTTCTTTGCTTTTTTTCTCAGAGTTGTTCTACCCATCCTAGGTCTTTTCCTTTTTCTTATAACGTTTCAAATAAGTCTGCCAAGTTCTACCAAAAACTATGCTGGAATCACTTTTGAGATTGCATTGCATATATATTCCAATCTGAAGAAGAATTGACATTATAAAAACATTGGGTCTTCTGAACCGTGAACTTGTTACACAGTGCCATTTGTTTAGGTCTTTTTTATTTATCTCTTTAATGTTTTGTATTTTTAAAGCATATGTTGCATATCTTTTGCTAACTTTCTTTCATTTTTTATTGCTATTTTAAATGTTACTTTTTTATCTTTTATTTTATTTATTTATTTATTTAAAAATTTAGTTTTGGGGTGCCTGGGTGGCTCCGTTGAATAGTGTCTGACTCTTTTATTTATTTTTATTTTTGTTGTTGTTTTTTAACAGTTTATTGTCAAATTGGTTTCCATACAACACCCAGTGCTTCTTCCCCACAAGTGCCCTCCTCCATTACCACCACTCCCCTTTCCTCTCCTCCTCCCCCTTCAACCCTCAGTTCTTTTTCAGTATTCAATAGTCTCGCAGGTTTTGCGTCCCTCTCTCTCCCCAACTCTCTTTCCCTCTTCCCCTCCGCATAGTCCTCCATTAGGTTTCTCCTGTTAGACCTATGAGTGCAAACATATAGTATCTGTCCTTCTCCACCTGACTTATTTCGCTTAGCATGACACCCTTGAGGTCCATCCACCTTGCTACAAATGGCCAGATTTCATTCTTTCTCATTGCCATGTAGTGTTCCATTGTGTATCTATAGCACATCTTCTTGATCCACTCATCAGGTGATGGATGGCGTCTGAGTCTTGACTAGAACTCAGGTCATGATCTTGTGGTTTATGAGATCCATGCAGAGTGTGGAGGCTCCTTGTGATTCTCTCTCTCCTCTCTCTGTCCCTCTCTTTTCTCTCAAAATAATAAGTAACATAAAAAAAATTAAATCAAAAACTAAGAAAATGAAAGAATTTCACTTCCTGGTTGTTTACTTAATATAAAGGATTAAAATGATTTTTGTATCCTGTGACCTTGCGAAACACACTTATTAGTTACAGTAGCTTTTCTGAAAATTATTTGGGATTTTCGACTCAGAGTACTACGTGTAATGCAAGTACAGACACTTTTACTTTTTCCTTTCTAATCTCTATTCAGTCATTCATTCATTCATTCACTTTTCTTGTTTTATTGTTCTGATTAGGACCTCTAGGTGAGTATGGTAGGAGCAAACATCCTTGACATATTTCTATTCTTAGGGGTAAAGGACTCAGTCTTTGTCTACTGAGTATGATATTAGTTGTGGGCTTTTTATAAAGATACTGTGATGTTTATTAGGTTGAGGCTGAACCCTCTTATTGCTAGTTGCTAGGAATTTTTATTATGAGTGAATGCTGAATTTTGTCAAATGATTTTTCTATATATATTGAGATGATCACAGACTTTTAAGTCTCAGTTTGTTGATATAGTGAATCACACTGATTGATTCTTGGATATTAAATCAACTCTATTCCTGGAATAAACTCCACTTGGTATGATATGCTGTATTCTATTTTTTTTTCATATATTGCTGGGTAGGACTTTTTAATATTTGTAAGGATTTTGTACAATATTCACAAAGTATATTGATGTATAGGCTTTATATTTTTGATTTATTGACACATTTTGCTGCAGGGTAGTATTAACCTCATAAAATGAATCATAAAGACTTTCTTTCTTTTCTATCTTCAAGATTTGTATAGAAGTGGTATTCTTTCTTTCTTCAGTGTTTAAAAAATTCACCAGTGATGCAATTTGGGACTAAAATTTACTTCTTTAAAAGAATTTTTAACTATAATTCCATTTCTTCATTAGATATAAGACTTTTTAGGCTATCTCTTTCTTCCTGAGTCAACTTTAATAGCTTATATCATTGTGTGTGCACCAGTTTCAACTAAGTTATTGAATTTAAAGACATAGCTTCATAAATAATAGTCCTCTATTATCCTTTTAATGGCAATAGGATCTTCATGATCTTCCCTCTTTCATTTCTGATACTGATAACTTGTTCTCTCTCTTCAGCTTCTCCCTTCCTCTCTCTCTCTCTGCCTCTGCTGGCTGGAAGTTTATCATTATGACAGTAATTACAAGAACAAGATTTTGGTTTCATTTATTTTCTCAGTGGTTGAATGTTTTAAATTTATTGATTTATAATTATAATTTTCTTATGATAGCCTCTTTAGTCCATGGCTTACCCATAAGTCTGTGATTTTTTTTTCATTTTCAAAAATGTTGGAATTTTTCAGATATATTTTTGTGACTGATTTTTTGGTTTAATTTTTTACTATTGGAGAGTTTACACTGTATGATTTTAATTGTTTTAAATTTGTTAAAATGTGTATTTAACAAATTTAAATATGAGTACTTAAAAAAAGCATTTTTCTGTGGCTAGGTATTCTATAAATATCAAATACATTTATATGATGGCACTTTCTTGGGGACATATTTTGAAAGATACAGAAAAAGGTAATAAGTATAAAAGTTATTGATGCCCATAGTTAAAAAAAAATTGGGCCAAAAGCTGTAAGAAAACTTTGGTCCCAACCACAGTGATAGCATAATGGCTTTTTAGTAGTTCGTATCTTTCAAACCTCCTGGAGATCAACTGAATTTTTTAAACTTTAAAAGAGTGTATAGGGCCACCTGGGTGATTTAGTCCGTTAAGCGTCTGACTCTTGAGTTCATGGTCATGGGATCAAGTCCCAAGTCAGGCTCTGCATTGAGCGTGAAGTCTGCTTGGAATTCTCTGTCTCCCTCTCTCTCTGCCCCTCCTTGCTTGTTCTCTCTCAAAATAAGTACATAAACATTTAAAAAGGATCACATATTTGCGTTTTCTTCAAAGGCAATTCAGTCTGCAACATGCCGTTTGAAGGGATAGATATAAAGGCACTCTTTCTTTCTATGCTTCAGTATATGCATTTGTTCAGTGTAGGTTTTGGCTTTTTAAAAGAGGGCATGATATGTTTTAGGAAGAATCAGATGCTACCACATCATTTCTTCTGAGGGGCTAGACATTATAGTCCTGCGACTTGTCTGTAGGTAGCATGTACTGGGGACCCAGCAGCAGTTACATGCTGCCTCGCTCAGTGTTTTTCACATCTTCAGCAAGACAACTCTTGGAAGAATCCCCTTCTTTGAATATCAGTTGTGGAAGGAGTAGACTGCCAAGGGCTCCTGGGTGGCTCAGTCAAGTAAGCATCTGGCTCTTGGTTTCGGCTCAGGTCATGATCTCACGGTTCATTGGTTTGAGCCCTGTGTTGGGCCCTGTGTTGGCAGCATGGAGCCTGCTTTGGGTTCTCTTTCCCTCTCTCTGCCCTTCCCCTGTTCCGTCATTCTCTCTCAAAATAAATAAATAAATAAACATTAAAAAAGAAATAAAGAAAGAAACCATAGCCTGCTGAAAAACTAAATGCTGGAAATACTCACCCTCTTACTCCCAACTCATACAGTCTACATTATGGACAGTCTCTCTATATAAATGAAAAACAAGGTCATTGGCATTCTATGGTCCCAATTTCCCAGAATCCCTAGAATTGGACACAAATGACAAAAAAACCCTCACACACTTCTAGGTGTTGAAGTCTATCAGAGAAAATGTTAAAATCTCCTACCCTACTTATACAGACTCATAGGCACATTGTGATTAAGAGATATACTTTCATGGCTTTGTTTCATAGTAAGACAGATAAATATCTGCGCCACAAACTTGAGATGTGAATGTAAGTGCCTCATTTCAGTTTTATTGTCTTAGTGGACTACAGTCTCAAGTGTCTTATCTTACTAATGGAACATTCCAGAAGTCCATCTTCATCCCATCACTCCCATTTAGACCAGGACCTCAGTACTTCCCACCCCAAGCCTGAAGGGGGCTGTCCGTCATATCAAAGCCATAGCTCCTTTTCCACCACTGAGGGCTCACCTTGTCCCCTCCATTTGGCTCTCACAAGATGAGGCATCTCTCAGAGCATGTGCTTTTGAGAGAAGGCAACCCTATTCCTCTATGATTAACCAATTGTAAATTCTCTACCCCAGCACTCCAATGGTGGTGACTCTTAGCACCCAGCTTTCCCAGTTGGCAAACAGCCAACTTTCATGGTGCCAGCCAACTCCTTGAATGGTTGACCAGAACAAGTTAAGAGATAGAAAACTCTCAACCGTTTCCTCCACTGAAGTCTTCTTTAGGAGTAGGTGGTTTTTCTTCACAGACCTTGACAATTTAAATGAACTGATTATTCTTCTCATTCTCTAGAAAATAAGGTTATTCGTCTGCTCTTTTAATGGAAGCCTCTCTTAATGATGTTAGGATTCAAGACCCCTCCAGTGATGTCAAGGTGCAGATACCTAGACTCACAGGGAAACGAAACAGAGGGAAGAGCTATTTTTAGTCCCTGTCCTTCCTGCCGTACTCTTCTCTAAGTTAAATATCCCTCTTCATGATATGTCTGTCTCTCTCTGTATCTCTGTCTGTCTTTCTGTGTCACATACACTCATACAGAGACCACCCTGTAAAAAAAAAAAAATACCCCAAGCTAAAACTGTAACCTCTACTAGAGCTTTGATAAAGTCTTAAACATAATTTGGGGTTAGAATTTGGGGCTACATTAGTTACAAAGCACTTGGTATCTCTAAGCTCCTAACTCTCTAAGCTTCACTTTCCCCATCTGTAAAGTATGATTCTAATAACTCAGAAATCCATATAACCTTTTGTGGTGAATAAGTTAAATAATTTGCATACAATCTTTAGGACAGTGCCTGATGCAGAGTAAAAGTAAGTGTAAGTCATAAGTTAGCCCTATATTTCTCCTTCCGTTTTGTCTAAATATGTTTCCCTGTATCTAAACATGGTATTCCTGTTTCCATGTGGAGTCACGTCCCTGCACATCATGTGCACACACAGAGATTCTCTCTTCCTTCTCAGGTACACCTAACCAGCCCAAAGCCCAGTCAGCAAACCTTCTCCCGCAAACCTTTAATGGAAACAACCCTCTTTGCTTTTCTTTCTCTTTTATTCTTGTACACATGTCAAAATTAGTCTATTAACTCTAGAAATTATTTGGGGGCTTTACTTATTTTCTGTTTGTTTGGTTTTGAATTTTTTGTCAATTCTTCGGGACAGTCTACAGACATGGTCATGTTCTCAGCAAAGCCAGAGCTCCAAGAGGGTGAGAATGGAAGACGTAAGATTCCTAAGCCTAAGCGTTTAAGGCAGTTGGTACCACATCTGCAGCTGCTGCATTTTCTTGGCCTCAGCAAGTCATAAGACCTACGTAGACCAAGGGTGGGGGAGGCTCCTGCCTTCATGGGGAGGTTGGTGAAGTCCTATCCCAGAGGACATGTGGGATGAGAGCACGGATTACACTTCCCTTTGGAAACAACTGGAATCACTGCTGTTGCCAGTCTTACTATTACACTCAAAGAGATGATGAGTCCTAAGAGTAAAAGCCATGGTTTTGGTCCTTCAGGAGGAGGTGTAGTGCGCTCCAGCACTGGAGACTTAAACACTAGCACATGAATCATCTATTGATAACACATTTTAACATGTCAGATTGCCACCTCTGATTTGTGCTAGAATCGTTTGTTTTCATAGCATCCTGTTCCTATGCTGATAGTACCAGGATTTTTTTTATTGGGCTTTATTTTATTTTTATAATATGAATGTATTAAAGCAATAAATGCAATTTTCCACTTAAAACCATCATTATACTTTTGGTTACTGCCTATTGCTCAGCAATTTTTTTCTTATCAAAACCCTTCCTGGTTGATTTACTTCTTAATTTTTTTCCATTAAATGATGTAAATTTTAGGAGAGTAGTTTTTGCTTCTTACATTAGTTCAGAATCATAGATTCATGCATTGTCTTTTTGATATTCAAATGACCCTCATTGGTTTTGATATTTTATAACTTTTCATCTCAGAACCCTTTATTGCCTTTCACTGACTTCTGGTTTGTGTTATTTCCAGTAATTTGTAAGCCATCCATTCTGTTTTCAAAATCACTTATCTGTAAATTTTTCTCATTACAATGCCCATTTCGGTTTTAAATAAAGTTCAATCATAATATATCACATAGAATGGTAAGATTAAAATATATAATAGAAATATTTATATTCTATATATAACAGTTACACCAAAAGTGAAATAAAAACTGTCTCTTTCCTTTATTGAATAGATAAAAGTAGGTTTTCATAGGAAAAGCTTAGTAGTGTGTGTCTGTTATGTTCTACAGTGAAATCAGACGCTGTAGGAGATATGAAAGGTATCTGACATTACTTAAAATGTGTCCTTAATGTTTTTAAAGTCTCCCCCACAGAGGCTGCTCACAGTTGTACATTACCATTACCATCTAACTTGACTTAAATTTTGTCAGTTTTTGCATTAATACCTATCTTCTATTCCGGGATCCAATCCAGGAGGCCACCTTGATCTTTTTTTTTTTTTTTTTTAACAAAAATTTGTTAAATGCTTCCTTACTTCCTCTTAATCCAGTTTTGTCTGTCTGCATGTCCCTTTGGATGTTTTCTATACTTAGCTAATAAGATTGATTTGCTTCTTTTTCTCCTTCACGTTCTAAAACGAAGTTCCCCTTCATGCATACACATCCTAATTTTTTGACATTTGATATTTTGACTACTGAGTCCTAAAATGTTCAGGACTGTCTCCTTGTTCTGTCCCCTAAGCTGGACAGATCTTTTCATGCCTCCAACTCCAGAGCACATGAACATCGCTGAACTTTCTTTGTTGAATATTTTCCATTTCCTCACCAGCCCCATAGCCAGCAAGACTCTGAGTCTTGAAAGTCAATGTCACATGTTATTCACCTACATATCTCTAGGGTCTGTAACAGTACATAGCAAAGAGTAGGTACTCCATACAGATTTGAGAAAACAAGTAAATTTAGGATTTATTAATTAATGTTGTTGGCCTTAGGGTGATTATGACCCCAAACTGGCCCTTTGCCTACTTTCTCTTTTTTCCTCTTACTAGCAACAAAGCCTCTCATTTGGTCAGAAGGAACTCAAATACTCGGTCACTTGAAGTGGATTTATAAACAACTCTAAGATGTATTTACATATCTGAAACTCATCTGGCTTACTCTGAATGAACTCAGGCTGCCTGGGCACACAGTGTGGCCCCACCAGGTGTCTTGCTCTGTGACCTTACATGTCATAAGCCTGAGGCCCTTTGTCCAAAATGATGGGTAAGGCTTTTTGCTGTTTTCTTTACTTATGAATCCTAAGTGCCTAGAATAAAAGAGGTACTCAGGACCTATGGTTGAATGCAAATATATGTCATGCCGTATCTATTTTTTTTTTTTTTTTTGGTTCCTGTGGGGTTTAAACAGGCTGATTATGTTAAGTGCTTCACGTCCCCATGCAGAGAGAGTTCAGTAAATGTTAGATGTGGTTTTTATGTAAGTAAAACCCTCCACACCACACTTTGACTAGTGACAATTTATAATGTCATTGGCTTTTTAAAACTTGTTGTGTAATGATCCGTAAGAGTGTTGTAGATCCTGTCCTAATTGCATTCACTGTTAGGAATTTGGTGTCATAGAACAGGTGCTTTTCATATCAACACATATGATGGAAAATGTGTAATGCACCCTCTTTGCTGTTTCTCTTGGACACCAGGAAGCTGAAAGTGAAATTTAGTGCCTGAAATACTTCAGCCGTGCTGTCTTAGTAAAATTCTTTGTCTTCTGTGGACGACTTTTGGGATATATATTTGTTCCTGATGCTCTATATTATTTTCTGTAATACTGTGGTCTATAATATTCTGCAATATTATTTTATAATGTTTTTAGGAAAACATTTACTAGTATTGATAAATATAAAGCAGTTTATATATAACCATGTTACGTTTTTCACAAAATTTAGTAACTTATGTGCAACTGTCAAAATTAATGTCTACTGACAAATGTGGTAGGAAATATAATAAATTGCCCCTAGAATTTGTGTAGTTGGATACTTAGGTATTTGGCTATACAGATACTTTTAATTTTAATTTTGTGTACATGTTTTTAACCTTAATTGTGATGTTTTCAATTTTTAAATGTAGTATCTTAAAGCAAAACCAATGAATATTCAGATCCAAAAAAAAATAAAGCAGGGGTGCCTGGGTGGTTCAGTGGGTTAAGCATCCAACTCTTCAGTTTAACTCAAGTCATGATCCTACAGTTCATGAGTGAGTTCGAGTTCTGCATTGGACTCTGTGTTAACAGCACACAGCTTGCTTGGGGTTCTGTCTCCCTCTCTCTCCGCCCCTCCCTTGTTGCTCGCTCGCTCTCTTTCTCTCTCTCTGTAAAATCAATAAATAAACATTTAAAAAAATAAAACAAATGCAAAATAATTACTTTTATTTTGAATGTAGCTTAGAAATTGCTAAATTATAACATTGAAAATTTGCATATACAATTTAGTAAGAGACAATTCCATAAAAATAAGACATAGTAGGCTCAGAATAATTTATATTCCAAAGTTACAAATTAATGCTTATTCAGTTTTAAGCATATATATCTCCAGAGAAAGCAATCTATGTATAAAGTGTTTATGAAAATATATGATTTAATTCAAGCATCGTACACTTGATTAGCACACATTAGCACACTCTCATTTTCTTTCCCCCTTTTAACTGTGGACACTTAATATGAAGCATCTTAAAATACACTAAGTATTGAAAATTTAATGAGTAGTTAAGGTAGGTGACATAATTTGAAGTTGCCTCTTCATATTCATAATAACCAATTTGTCTTCAGATGGTCATAAGGTTCCTTATGAAGCCTTTTCTAACCTGAAAGTTATGTAACCTTGGGTATTTTAATTATTGTAGCAACTTTTCAGGATTATCTTTCCTTTCTTCTTCTTTCTTTCCAACTTCTTCCCTCCTGTCATTTTTCCTTTCTCCTTCTCTTTTTTCTGTCTTGGTCAATTTATCTTTTCCTTCTTCCTTCTCTTTTTTTCTTTTGCCTATGTTCCCAAGTTAAGCAGTAACTTTAATCCATACAATTCCATGATTTTCTAGTTTAAATCTTTATATTTATTGATAATCCAAATTAACAAAAAATTTTAAGGGTTTTTTCTGCCTTGAAATACAAACAGAATATATCTAAGAAATGGGTCTATTTTTCAGTTTTCTAGAATGAATATGTAATGGTACATCTATTTCTCTTATTTTTAAAACACATATGTAGTACCTATTGCTGTCAGATACCATTATCAGAAACATTTCCCAATATTAGCAGATTTAGCCATCGTAATTACACTATCAAATATACATACCTCCTGCCTTTAAGGAAAATATTGTTATTATGACCATCTTATAGATTAGAAACTGAGGCACAAAGAGATCAAGGGATTTCTTTCCCATGATAGTCAGTTTGTGAGCCATGGGATCAATATTCAAACCCAGTTGTCTAGACTGTAAAACTATATATCATTATGTAGGCAGAAAAAATCAACAAAAATGAATCAAGAATTCCCAAACAACAAAGAATAAAAGTACTCTAACCACAAACACTAAGAACTAAATTCTCTTTTCTAGACAATCTCAATATGTCCACGATCAGCTTCTATACTTATTTTTTCCTAACAAATGGAGGAAATGTTGTAGCAAACTGGATGGCCTGTATAATATTGATCACAGCAGAAGGAGAACTTCTGAGAGAATAAAAGAAAGGTAGCGGTTTTCTTAACCCTCCTCTGATTCTGTGTTCTAGGAGGCCATTTTAATCTTTCCCTGGAAATGTTATTATTCCATTTTATGAGAAAATACTAAATAGTTAAACTCAGTGTCAGGTCACAGAACTCATATGAGTTGACTTTATAGATAAGGTTTTCTGTATGTTCCTGGGATTATAATGTATTGAAACCATCTATTTTCTCTTATGTCATACACAAATGGCAAAGTTGCAACATGTAGTGAAGTCACAGAATTACAGTCATATTAGTGAGGCACATGCCGTAAAGACAATATCCATCATGCAGACAAAGGCACTCTCACAGAGGTCCACGGGGTTTAGGATTTATTTTGATAAAACTGGATGAAGGTGTCATAGGGCAGGTGGAATTGATACGGATTGTTTGTGGGACCCAGGAAAGCTAGTGAGATGGATATAAAGAATAGTCGATCACCGTTTGACACCGCCCTTTTCTTTTACAGTTTATTTATTTATTTTGAGAGAGAGAAGGAAAGAGAAAGCAGGCACACAGGAGAGGAGCAGAGAGGGAGAGAGGGGGAGAGAGAATCCCAAGCAGATTCCCCACTGTCAGCACAGAGCCCGAAGTGGGCCTCAATCTCATGAACCTGTGAGATGATGACCTGAGCCAAGAACAAGAGTTGGGTGCCCAACTGACTGAATCACCCAGGTGCCTCGACACTGGTCCTTTAAGCTAGATTGACTAATTTTTAGATCTTGCAGCCTTTAAACATCCTGAAGTAATCCGAATGGCATTGTCAACCGAGGGCCACGCGATCAGAGAGTGGGGGTGACCAGTGACTTCTGGGCCCCCAAAAGCCTTCTAAGAAATGGGATCAAGTATCCGAGAGAAGGGAGGGAAATGAAGGAGGGTACATGCTTGTTCAGAGGACTTTGGAACTTTCTGGGGGGCTAATGGATGCGTTCCAGGGCAGGAGGAGTTAGGGAGGCTGGTTGTAATACTTGTTTTAAGTTTATAAATTGCAGGAGTATTTTTAATGTTTGTAAATGTTTCTGTTGCTTTATTAAACTCATGTATAAATATATCACACAGGTAGCAAGCATGTATAAATTACACTTAGTAAAAATGAATTGAGATACGGGTGCCTGGCTCAGTTGGTAGAGCACATGACTCTTAATTGCAGGGTGGCGAGTTTGAGCCCATGTTGAGCATGGAGCCTGCATACATACATGCATACATAGTTTAAATTTTTAAAAAATGAATTGGGATCACTGTTTAGTTTGTTCTTTCAGAGTCCTGAAGAATACTGTGATTTCCCCAATTAAAGCTCTTTCTTGTCAAAATTTATTCATGGCTTTTGAGAAAATGTTCCCCTGCCCCCCATCCTCAAGCCTAAATCTCATATTGTTCCCCACTTACGTTTTCTATGTTTAGCATCTTTAAAAATAGCATAATAGTTACTAAATCCATAGTTACTATTATACACAGCTAAGTGGTCTATTATGCCCTACAGGCTATATATTTTATTTGTGATTTTGGAGAATGCATGGCTTTATAGAATAGGAATTATATGGTTTTATAAAGTAGGAATGGGTGCAAGTTGTTGTTATTTTAAATCTCCCTTAATTTTTTTCTGTAGATGCTGAAAATCTTTCTTCAAGAACCTATACTTGTAGTTGTTTGTTTTGTTTTTTACTATGAGCTTATAAAACTAAGCCTCCCATGTTCTGAAAAATTGTAAGGACTTACATACATGTTAATTCTCCCAATTTTCTTCCTCAGTGTATCTTCCTTTTTAATGTGCAATAACATTCAATGAAAACGATTTTTTCTACCAATCTCTTGCAACACTTTTATGTAGAATGTGTGTGTGTGTGTGTGTGTGTGTGTGTGTGTGTGTGTGTGTGTGTAGAGTGTCAGTACTTCCAATCAGCTAGTCAACTTGACCTGTATTTCAAATGACACATTGTTCGTATTTCCTTCATTCTATGGAACATGTAAATCAAACACTTTAGGTTGCTCTTTGACCAATCTTCATTGTAAGATGTCATGAGTTTGCCACAAGTTGGAGGTAATCAACACTTATTGTCATTTCTCTCAACCTCACAATGATTTTAAATTAATCATTGATCTTCCCCCCCACCCCGTGCATACTCAGATGAAAGACATAAGTTAGAAATAAATTTATTAGAATGATAGAGAAACAATTAAATCCATGATCTCAGGATTCAGTCAAATTTTATATAAACACAATCCTACCTGTAAGTACAAACAACTAATTATTGTCAGATTTCATAAGTGATTTATGAAATATACTGTGCCTCTAGAGCTTACTGCAAATTGTGATCTTTTAATCTAAAATGATTTTACATGTAGTGGCCTGCCTATGCAGATGGCAACTTTACATATATTTTTACTTGTCGTTGGTCCTTCTGTGTAAAGACCAAAGAAACATGTTTCCTGCATGCAAATTGATGGTTTTTACTTTGCATGAAGACCTTTAACTTATGTAAATAATTTGAACTACTGCTGGGATTTCTTTCAAACCCAAGGAAAAACTTTGCTTCAATGATTTCTCAAGGTCACTGGTCATAGTGTTGATATGTGAAATGACATTTGTAAAAACGCATTAAATGTTCACATAAAGTTTATGTTAAATGAACTAACAAAGCCTTTCAGTGTCTGTTGAGACTGCAAATTATATAAACTGGCAAAACCTCATAATTTTCATGTGTGTTCTCCTCTTCATATAGTATTAAGAAATAAACAACTTAAACGCATGATTTCACTATATTTTACAATTATATTCTTTACATATTTACTTATTTTGAAAACATATGCATTGTTGCAATAACAGGACAAATTAATTTTTTACATTTGTATTATGGAGTTTCACCCATAGGTGACACTTTTTTTTTAAGCTTATTTATTTGGAGAGAGAGAGGGGTTAGGTGGGTGGGGTAGGGGCACAGAGAGAGGGAGAGAGAATTTCAAGCAGCCTCCTCACTGTGCAGAGCCTGACATGGAGCTTGAACTCACAAATTGTGAGATCGTGACCTGAGCCAAGATCGAGAGTCAGATGTTGAACAAACTGAGGCACCCAGACCCCCTATAGGTGACACTTTATAACCATGGATTGATTGTTGGATTTCAGTGCGTTAGGTTTTCCTTCGCAGGCTTTCTACATCTGGGTCAAGGCATGTCCTTCCTTGTCAGCATCTCCGTCATCTTGATTATCCCTCCCTGCTCTCTCTCTGCTCTCTCCTAAGATCTTGGGGTCCCCAACCTTTTGCCACAAGCTTGGCTCGACATTCACTAGTCCCTCTGGTAACACCTTAGATATTTTCCTGATATGCTCCAGACCTAGCCTATATCAGACACATAATCAGTATTTCACCGTAGTGGATTCTGATTCACGGAGTGCTTTTATATCTATTGTTCTTCTGACCCTGGACTCTTTCCTTAAGTTGATAGGAAAGTTGTTATTTGTAACTGATAAGTGAGAATATGGAGACTAAGAAAATTAATGTGCCTTGCTAAAAATTACAGAGATGTATGCTAATGCATTCTTTCTAGAAATTGGGCGCTCTTAGTGTTACCTTTCTCTCACACTGTAAAATCTCGTTTTCTAGTACATCATCCATGTCCAGATATTCTGCTAAGTATCTCAGAATACTGAATATTTGTATGTCCCATGCTGCCGGATAATACCACCCACAATTCTCTCAGGTGAAAGAGCAGATATGCATGTATAAGCCACAAAAGAAGATGTGATGACTTTGATGTTTTATGTCCCAGAACCATTACGCACTGTAGGACAAGACAACAAAAAGTGATGCTTTATGAAATGAGGAAGTGAATTCACAGATATCGGTAATCCTATAAGTTAACTATATCCCATTTTTAGAGTCATGACCCAGTTTCCTCCCTGTAGAAAAATAATATATGCACATATGTATGTATATGTATGTATACTGATAGTGTATGTATATGACATATATGTATACCAGATAATGCTCATTGTAGGGTGATAAACCCAGGATAAGAGCATGATAACTTTCAGTCAACAAAGGATACATCAGACTAATCTTTGAACACTGCTCATCAGGTAAAGAGTTTTGGGAGCATTATAGTAAGGACCGTGCTAAGAGGATTTATTCATGTCGTATAACGTAGGTGACAACCAAATCATGATTACTGGACTGCATGGTGTCTATAGACCTAATACTCAGTATACTGCCTCTAGATATTTGGTGTGACTTTATGTTCTGGGTTCCAAGCATACTACCATGGAAAAAACAGCATATTACATAAACCTGTAAAAAAATTAATCTAAAAATCCACATCTAATTTTTTCATGTTCAAGAGCTGTAGAAGTTTACAGTGATAACTGAAATATACCCATGGTGAGCATAAGGTTCCCTTTGGTTAAACATTGAAGGGCAGGGGCGCCTGGGTGGCTGAGTTGGTTAAGCGGCCAACCAGCTCAGGTCATGATCTCCCAGTTCGCACATCCGAGCCTGTGTCGGGCTCTGTTGCTGACAGCCTGGAGCCCGCTTCAGATTCTGTGTCTCCTGCTCTCTCTCTGCCTCTCCCCTGCTCCTGCTCTGTCTGTCTGTCTGTCTCTCTCAAAAATAAATTTAAAAAGCATTACAAATTAAAAAAAAAAAACAGACATTGCAGGGAAAAGATGTTTGCATCACCAAGCGGACACACGTCACTCATAGTATCAGATTATAAGTGAAGGGGGGTAAAAAGTATCAACATTTTAAGATTCTCCTGAGTGCTAGATAGGCTACATTCTTTGTGCCAGATGTGTTCCGCACACTAGATTATCTAATCCTGATGATAATTTATAGGTAGACATTATTATCCCAATTATTATGAAATCATTTTATCACAGTGAGACTAAGTAATTTGCTAAAATGGCAGACTTGCTATACTATTTACTCTTCTTTAATTGCTCATTACTGTGTGTGTGTAATAGCAAATATACAGAATATGTGTTATGATAAATATATTTCTTTGACTCACCGAAAACATTTTAGGGGGATGTTTGTTTCTTAAAATACTTCCCAGTAAGGCTGTTTGGGTGGTCAGATAATTTGGGGAACTTCCGTATATTATCTCCCGCCAGTGCTTATGGTGGCTATCACTCTTTTTGAATGAAGATCTCAAGCTGAAGTTCAATAAAACACACATCTGGAAATCCTTCTGGGGATCCTACTGCACCAGCCAGCCATTGATTGCTTCCCAGATCATTTGAATTACTTTGGACAGGCCAGAAACAAAGGCGTATGCAAATGGTCTCCACATTTGTTGTGTGCTGGGAATTTTGTGTGTGTTTAAAGAGGCATGGACCATCTACCCTATTTCAGGAGTGTAGTCTAGAATTTTAAAAAATGCCAAGAAAAGCTAGTGAAATGATTGTTTAATTGAGACATTGAAATGCAGCAGGTGTGACATAGGGCACAACTCATGTGAGAGGCGTGTTCCTAACACGGCACTTTGCAAATGGCGGACGTAGGAACATTGCCCTGGGGCTTTGCAGGATTGATGTTCCTAAATAACCCCATCCCTGCTCTGGAGACCCCCACATTCTATAAATAGTCACAGCAGGCACCCTTTTCATTTGTCTCAGGGCATTTTCCTCATCTCTTTCTCTCACCTTCTAGCTCAAAACTTCTTGCCCTCCTTTGCAAGCCTGTCTTTTCTTGCTGGTTCTGTCACGCCCTCTGAAAGACAGCCAGTCAGTGTACCTCCTCTCAGAAGCAGCCTCTTTTGACCCACCACTTCTGAGTGGGTCCAGCTTCAGAGGGCTTTACACTATTGACATAACCTTACACTACTGCCCAGTGCTGTTCTTCCCAGAGCAGGGGATGTGGAATAGCATCTTATATACCAACGCATGAGACCATTTCATAAGTCACTTGAAGAACTCACACCGAAAAGTCATAGAGCTAGAGCAGCCTTCAGAACCTCTGCTATCAATGAGCTAAATATGGACGAAAAGGAACAACACAAAATTTCATTGAGCTATGACTCCTGTTTACTCAGAAGTGGGCGTGAATACTTTCTACAATGGCATTTATATAAAAGTATAATGGATGTCAAAATCAAAATATCTCTCAAAGCTGGGTGTCTTTCAATTTTAAAACATATTCAACTATTTTAGGGGCTTCTGGGCGGCTCCTTCGGGCAAGCATCTGACTCTTGATTTCAGCTCAGGTCATGACCACACAGTTCATGAATTCAAGCCCTGTATCAGACACTGTGCTGACAGTATGGAGCTTCCTTGGGATTCTCTCTCTCTCTCTCTCTCTCTCTCTCTCTCTCTCTCTCTCTCTCTTCCTCTCTCTTCCTCTCTTCCCCTCCCCTGCTTGCTCGCTCTCGTTCTCTCTCTCAAATAATAAATAAACTTAAAAAAACCATTCAACTATTTTAAATCACTGCAAACCTTCATACTACTCTATGTGTCCTATGTGGTTAGTGAAAAGTAACTTATGTGGGCCAAAGTAACTAGAAAAGAATGTTTGTATTTAAATGGTGACAAGGCCACCATCAGGGACTGGGATGCTCTCAGCATAGCTGTCAGCAATAGATACGGCATAAAACAACGGGCTACAGAATTGCCCAGATTTGCAAGTTGTTGACTACGTGACCACATAGGAATCCTTTAACCTCTTTGACATTTGCAAATCACATAACCCCATTCCACAAATAAGGATGCCGATGACCCCATAAGGTTATTTTCAGAGACTGAGGCTACACAGCTGTGGGAAGGGCGACTCATTGTAGTCCAGTGAACGCTAGCGCAGAGCAGTGGTGAATGCAGGACTCTGTAGCAGCAAGGGGGTAGCTTTTGGTGTAGAGGAAAGGGCTTTATGAGTTTTTAAATGTTACATAAATGATAATGACATTACACAAACCAATGATCTTCCAGGCAACACCAAATAATAGTTAACATTGAACACTGTAATTCGCATAAAAATAAAACACAAATAAAGGTACCATTGTTCTCAACATCCTAATGATGAAGAGGAATCACACAGCTAAACCGTTGGAGGAGCAAGGTATCAAACCCAGACAGCGTGACATAGGAGGATGACAGCATTCTTCACCACTAAGTTATAGCAACGATGGCATGGCATTCTGCCACTTTCTTTTTTGTAAAGGAATGCAGGCTATCTAAAACTTGGAACATGCCTCTATAAAGATGATTTTATGATTGTCAGGGCATCCGAGGTGCCACCATTAACAAGACACATCTCATATTATAAAGAGAACATAGTATTACATGAACATATATGAACATAGCGCGTTATCATGGGCTTGGTTGATGTTTCATGTCAAGCTGGTAACAGACTAATTGACACGTGGTGAAAGGGGAGAGAATCTGAAAAATAGTCTTCCTCGGGTATAACTCATCTTAATCTGTTCCATATTTATCAGTATTTCTGCTATTCAACAGAGCAGTGTTTTGCACATAATAGGTACTGTATAAAGATCACTTGAATAAAAAAAAAAGATCTAGGTGGTAATAGCTATGTGGGAAGGAATAATTATTCTGTCATGAAGTAAAAGAGACTATTTGAGAAAGGCTTCTGGGTGTATTAAAAATGTTTTTGACATCTAACAGATGTGTATATCCATTTCACTTACTAGTATATTTTCTATTAAACTTAGAAATAATTATCTGTCAGAGGAAAAGAATTGCTCATAATTCATGTATGTGAAAATGAACTGAAAGAGGAAAACATCTAGTCTCTCAAAGTATGTACTCAGTTGTAGTAATGGGTACTAGAAATGCATTTGTTTATTTTACCCAGTTTAATACAGTATATTCAATAACAGTAATACTTACCTTGATATTTTAATCAACAAATAATCCAAATCTAACTTTGAAGTCAAGAATAGAGAAGGAATGATAGAAGTTATGTTTTGCCTGTATGTGTTACACGTGGAAAGTACACTGTGTTTCCACGAGTACTTCTGAACTTTCAATCACATTCCCTGCTTACCCTTCCCGAGTTATCAAATATTTAATGGGTGCTGTACATGTGTTAGACACTAGGATAAAATACAGACTAATGCCCTGCTTTCACAGAACCTGCATTCTACTGAAGGGCTGTGACTTCTGCATGACAGAGGGTGCATGTACTCCTCAAGTCCAAGGGTTTGAACCGAATCCTTGCTATGATTCCTTTGCAAATATATCATTCTGTGTCCAGATGCATTTTAATATTTCTTATCAGTGGTTTCTAAATATGGCCAATGAAACAAAATAAATATTGACACCTGGTCTTATAAGATTTGTTTGCTATGAAAATTTCATTATTTGAAAATAATTCCCTTCTCCGGAATGCCAGATCAGTGTGGTAGTAATGTGCAAGAGACGGCTTTTATATTCGAGACTGCATTTATCATCTTCATATAGGATAAAACTAACCATAGATTTAAAAAAATATTTTAAATTATCCTCACTTCATGTGGAGGCCTCTTTCTATTCATTTGGCCAGACTGCCCTCTTTCTCAGTTCTCCAACTTAGTAGGAAAGATAAATTTCGAAGGATTCTCATTTCCCCTCATTATTGATGACTTTCCATGAGATTATCTCTTAGATGGCATAACAGAACGCACAGACACCTCACCCTCGTGCTTAAAAGTCTTATAAAATAGCAAAAAGGAAATTGTCTGATGAAACATATAACCCCTAGGCCCCACATTAGGATGCAGTCAGTGTATTTTATAGTAAGGTTTTGGAGTAGATTCAGCAAATTTTACCACAATATCAGAAACTGGTGCCAATGGCCCTTGCTGCCTAAATGGTTGCAAGGCTGTTCTGGAAAAATTAAATACGATGTAGATTATGTTTGTTTAACCAACTTCTGCCAATAAAGTACATTAACTTAGTCTAGCATTCTTTATCTGAGAGTGGTACATGAGTTACCTGTGAGATCACCATTAATAATTGTGCTGCTTAATCGTAGGTTTATGATTTCCATGAGAAAATCCTCATTTCTCAATGGTTGAATATCGCCAGAGCTCATTGCTTCCCATGCCTAACTCCAAAGCCATGGTCTGTCACAAGACAGTCCTTGAGATCTGTAAGTCTTGACTGGTGTTAAAAGTCCAAGTTCTGTAAACCGCCTGGGATAAAATAGTAGTTCAGACACTTACTAAATTCGTGGCCTTGAGCAAGATGATAATTTCTCTGTGCCTCAATTTCCTGATGTAGAAAAACAGAACAAAAACAATACCAATGTTACACGGCCATTGTGAAGTTTACATGAGATAATACATGGACCATATCTTGCCATGGTACGTGCGTAATGAGTATCAGCTACAATTACTGCCAGTGCCTTTGTGGTGGTCTTTTCTTTCCTCTTTGTTGTGTATCACCATAGCAACATGCGAAACAACTAGACTCAAAAGTTGTTTGGTGGTATTCATAGTCATGCTGCAAATGTGTGAATTTAAGTAACAAGGATCTAAATGTCTGGGCATTTTGTCTTTGCACAGATAATTATCATTTGTTTTTCAGAATCAAGGTATCAGATGATTCCTTTGTATTAAAATTTTGAAAATTTAGAAAATGTGTTTAGCAATAGGAGATAATAAGAAAACACTTCCTTTGCTTTTGCAACATTTGGTTCTTCATAGTGTTATTCAAATCCTTTCAATTGTGTTGCAGTCAAGCAACGACGCTTTCCGTTGAAAGAGCAGTGGGGCAAGTGTATGCATGTGTGGGTGTGTACATTTGGTCATTTCATATGCTATGCTTACCTGAACACAAACTTTGCCCATAGTAATCAAAGAAGGATTATATTTCATGGTGGAGAGAATATACATGGAGACATTTAAGGTCTGTGTCTCGGGACACCTGGGTGGCTCAGTCGGTTGAGTGCCCGGCTTCGGCTCAGGTCATGATCTCACGATTTGTGGGTTTGAGCCCTGCGTCGGGCTCTGTGTTGACAGTCAGAGCCTAGAGCCTGCTTCAGATTCTGTATCTCCCTCTCTCTCTCTCTCTCTCTGAGTCTCCCCTGCTCCCACTGTCTCTCAAAAAAAAAAGTCTGTGTCTGAAAATGACAAAAGGTGAAGAGTTCACCCAACAGACACGGTTGATTCCCTGAGCTCTTATTGACCCCAAGTAGAGATGAAATCTGCTGTGAAGACTTTGTTCCAAACAAGCTCTGAAATGAAGTGATTCATTTTATAAGTAAGGTGCGAATTTAAAATACTACGATAATAATTGTTTATTTCTGTGCTATTCAGTGATACGAATCAGACGGAACTTACTTAACGCTACAGCAGTAGTTGTACGAATTGTTCTTCTACAAGTTCTGCTGTGAATTCTGTAATAGTGTCATCATGCTACTGCAAACCAATTGGACAATACTGCCACAAGATGACATAAAAATGAGGAAGGAAGAGACGCTTCATGATCATCCTAACTATCCTAGGAAGAAATCAAAACTTTTTCAGTGAACTACTATTCTTATTAACTGACTAGAGCACAGGTGTATAAAATTGGTTGGCAAGTTCTATTCACAAAACTAAGATATTCAGCTGTTAAAACTTTCTGTATTTAACTTTTGTAGTTCATAGAACTCTAAAAAGTATAAAATAATATGAAATGTTGAAATTTTCATTTATATATATGTATATGTGTGTATACATATATATTTTGGGGGGTAGGGGGAGAGCACAAGCAGGGGAGAGGCAGAGAGGTGGGGACAGAAGATCCAAAGTAGGGTCTGCAGCTGACAAGTTGACAGCAATGACCCAAAGTGGGGCTCAAACTCATGAATTGCGAGATCATGACCTGAGCTGAAGTTGGAGGCTCAACTGACTGGGCTACCTAGATGCCCTGCCCCAGTGTTGACATTTTCAGGAAAATTTTTTATAAAACATTATTTAAAAATTCTGCTTTAATCAGAATTTAAGACTAACAGTTGTGTATTGGAAATACACTTGTAGTCGAAGATTAGTATTTACTTTTAGACTTGGCCTTGATTCTTAGTTTCCACTTCTATGAAGGGTCATCCAAATTCCCAACTTGTCACGTGAGAGCCAAATGAGACATATGAGTCATCCAGCACCACATTGCCACGAAATTCCTTGTTATCACGTTATTATTATATCTAAGCACACATTTATATGTTTACCTTACTTGTTCACCAGGAAATCATCAAGGGTAGGAGCCTTAATGCAAATTAAAAATAAATAGAAAAAGGAAAGAGAAAGGAAAGGGAAGGAAAGAAAAAAATGGAAGAAGAGAAATCACAAAGGAATTTTCTCAGGAGCGTTTGTTCTTTACGCTCTAAACAGTAGGCCACCAACGTCCTTGAGAATCTTTCATTTATCTGTTGCAGCCTTATAATTATATCTGTCACTCTCCTTTTATTATCAGAACACTTGAACAGTTCATTTTAAAGTCTAACTTGTCCTTTATACTGACTGCCATGCATGTCTGATGAAATATAACAAATTGAACAGTAGTGCCATTATTAAAACAATCTGATAAAAAGCTGCAGTTATGAGGCACACTGAAGAATATATTTGGTTTCTTCAGGGAATCAAAAGTATTTCACATTTTGAATTATTTTCTGGAGTCTTTTATGTGAATATACTACAGTTTATCAAGCAGATATTTTATTCCTTTTTTTCCCTCTTGTATGAGAGTGAGCAGGATATCTAAATAAGTTCTTATGGAAATATCAGGTTTTCACATGCAACTAGAACTCTTGGAGGAGGGACCATGTTATAATCAAAATTTGATTAACCAATAAAATTTTTTAATTTCTTCATCTCTAAGGAGATATTTTCTTGCAAATAAACATATGCAAAATCTTACTAAATTTGTTGAGAGTTTCATTTCACATAATTACAGGCAGTCTTTACTGGATTCTTATCTGGGGAAAAAATGTCATTTCCCATGATCTATTCACGTTAAGACCAATCTCCCAACAACTCAGGACGTACTTTAGTCCACGGCTTTTGAACTACTATTGCGTAAAGTACAAACCTTACCACTGGCTCTCCAATAGTCACATCCCTCCATGAGGACAGATGCTCCAGATCGGTAACCAATCAGGTCACTTCTTTCAAAGTCAGGCGATGATTGGTCATTGAGCATGCGCCCCTCAGTTCACAAGGGGACCGGGTCTCTGTGCTGCTGGATTCTGGTCAGTTGAAGCTCTCAGGATGCCTTGTGGCTAAACCCAGTTTGTTTACACACTTAGAAGTCTTTTTATAACATGAATACTAAAGGCTTTGGTTGCCTTAGAGTACTGAAGACAAAATTACTTTAGATTGAGATAAATATTTTGCATAGGTGAAAAATTTCAGGCTTTTTAATGCCTTCGTTTATGAGGTTCTTGAGGGTTATTAAAAGCAGAATCTGCTCTTACCCAGGAGAAGGTTACTGTAATGTTTGCCAAAAGTTGTGTAATTGTAAGACAGTTTTATGAAGACAAGTTAATGTTTTCATACGTTCCTATCAAAAATTTTCAAGAAAGGGGAAATATATCCTGACAGGTGATTTTTAAAAAGGCCTTCCTTTTTTCCCCTCTAACCTTTGAGACAGTTAATTTTGGTTGTAAAAGAGAAAATGAAATTTAGTTTGTGAAGCAAATAATTCATTCCATTAAACCTCCTGGTTAAAAAGAAAAAAAAGGCTTATAGGATAATTTTGTAAAGAATCTTGAAAACTATCATGTGGAACAGTTCCCAAGTGAATGGTTATTCACAAACCCACCATCCTGTGATTACAGTATGATTTTGGAAAACACGTAGTGCATTCATTCCTCATTTTCATATGTATTAGAACCTTCCTCCAAATTAGTACCTATATGATATATGATGCTTATCCAATGTACACATACAGTTTCTTAATGACAGGCAAATGATAAGCACTTTAACACAGCAAGTTTCTGAATTTGATATTTTCATTGGGTAATTAGCTTCTTTAAGAAAATACTGAGAAATAATGATAAATACAAAAGTGTATTTATCTAAGTATTCATCTCTAAGTATTTTTAATTAATTTATTTATTGAATATAACACAATTTATTTTTTAACATATGCAGTTATTTTCCATCATTTACAATACAGTAGTTACAATAACACTCCAAACAGAAAAGCAAAGTAAAAAATCAAAACACCAACTTCTATTTCATGTAATTAGACTTATACAGAAATTAGAAGGTTCAGTAACAACTAGTTAATCACCTAATTTCACAGCTATCTGAAGTGGCAATCCTTATATAGCAGCTTATCTATGATACATTCAAGATACATGATACAATTTATTACTTGCTCATAAGCTACAACACAGCCTGCTTAATGCCTTTCCTTAAATTCCACCTCTATACTACAATATACTTGAGGTCCATGCAGAAAGGTAGCTACCTTTTATATAGGAAATGGATGATTAAGTCTTTGGTGTTGTAAAAGCAACTTCATTTAAACATAACCACCCCCACCACCAAAAACAGAAGAGGAAAGAAAAAAAAAAGTAAAGAAAATAATAAGGGAAAAACCCAAGACACACTTCCTATGGGAAAAAAAAAACAGCATGTAATTTCTGTCCTTGACAGAATGTGTTAAATAAGCAAACACCACCAACAAGCAAAACAAGTACTACAATGTAAAAATATTAAAAAAAGAAAACCCTCTCACATGCATAAATGAAAGGTTGCACACAAAGAACTCACATCTTTTCAAGCTTCAATAGTAAATATTTTGCTACTATGTATTAAATACTGCATGGTTTGCCCAAGCTAAGATGAAACCACATCATGAATCAATAAGCATTTTGCATTTTCTTTCATTATCTACTCAAAGTCATGCCTACTGCACCTTTAAACATTTCATTAAATCCAATAATACAGCAAACACTCCCAAAATAAACTTAGATTGTATTGCAGTTTCACTTAACAGTATATAAAATGCTGTGTTGTGACAGGTATCAACTATCCATTAGATACTGAATCAACTTTTCTTAAGTACAACTAACTGCTTGCTTTTCTTGAAGCTAGATCATTCTGAAAACTTCCTGTTAGACCTATGAGTGCAAACATATGGTATCTGTCCTTCTCTGCCTGACTTATTTCGCTTAGCATGACACACTCGAGGTCCATCCACTTTCCTACAAATGGCCATATTTCATTCTTTCTCATTGCCATATAGTACTCCATTGTGTATATATACCACATCTTCTTGATCTACTCATCAAGTGATGGACATTTAGGCTTTTTCCATGTCTAAGTATTGTTCACAGAGAAGAACATGTAGTTTCCAATCAGTTGGTGGAAAGGAGTGCTTTGTACATTATCTAATACTTCTTTCCCAACTGTTAGGAAATTAGTTCAGTGATGCCTACCTGTACTATCTACTCCCTCAGATCCCCCTCCCACACTTGTCGCTCACAGTCACCTGAAGCTGTGTATCATGAAGTGATCATGTTGGCATGCATAAAAGAGTTTAATGCGTCAAATCAACAGTATTCAGAAATGTATGAAACGGGCAGATTAGTTTTCAGTGACTCCGCTGAACAATGCAATGGCCTTTCAATGGTAATGACCTGGGTTGGATTCAAACCAGTGACCTCGAAGTTTAAGGTCCTAATGCCCATTACTAATCTGCTGAGACATCTAATGATGCCCAGGAATGTCGGAGAACTGCTGACTTTAAAAAGTCTAAACCTAGTCAGAGATGACAATGTAACCAGAAAATAAGGACCGTGGTTTTCAGGTTCCTGGAGATAATGGGCTGGTGTGTTTCATCTCTAGTTACTGTCATCCAGGGTCTTATCTAGTCTTCCACACTATGTTGTCTTGTAGGAATACTTCTCTGTCAGAATGTACACTTTCATATGATAAACATTTACATAGAGGCCTGTCACTGTTTCAAGCATTTAAAATGCATTTAGAAAATGCAGCTTTGTGTTGTATTTGAATTGACATCTTCCCTACATAAAAACCTTCCCAAGTTATGCCAATAAAGGCCAACTTCTTAAGTGTGGGCCTTTTAAAAACTGTGCTAAAAGTTACCCTACTGAAAATTGCATAAGCATCTCTTTAGCACCTGCTGATTGTAGGTGGCTTTCGGCCGGAGCCTGCAGTGGGGCACACGGCCAAGGAACCGCAGACAGGTTTTGTTGCGTGTGCAATTTTAACCTGTTGTAAGAAGGAAAATAGAATGGATGAGAGACAGAACTGAGCGTGAGTGGGGGAATCCAAAGCAGGTTCCAGGCTCTGAGTTGTCAGCACAGGGCCCGATGCAGGGCTCAATCTCACTGACGGCAAGCTGATGACTTGAGCCAAAGTTGGATACTTAACCGACTGAGCACCCAGGTGCCCCAAAAGACGACCATTTTTTTAAGTAGGCTTCACACCCAATGCAGAGCTCAGCATGAGGCTTGAACTCATGACGCTGAGATCAAGACCTGAGCTGAGATCAAGAGTCAAATGTTTAACCCACTGAGCCTCCACCCAGGTGCCTCCAAAAAGACCATTCTGACTGAGGTTCAGAAAGAATTAAAATGTACCAGGAAGAGTCTGGACCTTGAGGAGCAAGCCTCAGTTCAAACATTTAGTTGTCCGACCTTGGACCGGTGACCGAGTTACTCCAAGCCTCCGTTTCCTCATTTGCAAAATGGGGATCATATTACTTTCATTGTAAAGTTGCAGTGGAGAACTGAGTTGGAAGCCGTTAACCACCTCATGCAGTGTAGTCATGGGGTAGCTACTCAGGAAGTGATGTCCGTGATGACTAGTAATATTAACATTAATAATTTCAATGTCCATTTTACCATAGAATCACTCAAAGTGTAAGCCTTTGTCTGCCCTGCAGTTAACCAGTCACTGTTTTGTAAAACTGCTATTCAACACAACTACCCATTATGCTCATCAGTATTCCTTACCCTGAGCTCTAATACATAGTAAAAGAGATCTGGATTGAAATTAGAAAAGAGAGCTATAATACTGCCCTGGTTGTTTACTCATATGATCTTTGGAATATCGTTTAATATCTCTGAAACTCAGTCATTTAAGTTGACTATTGTAGACTTCATGAGACTATCAAGAGAGTTAGATAATACAAAAGAAGGTAACATTGCATGTGGTGTGTTCGGTTTTTAATGTTTAATGTCAATAAGTTAGTTACTTCAGAAGATAGTAAAAATCTTTAGAAACTTACACTTTGAATTAAGTTTGTTTTTCCTTAAAATATATTTTTCTTAAACCTGTGCTGGAGTTAGTTGTCTTGTTGTGGTATTGTTTGCAAAAAAGAAAAATCTGCAAGCGGAATTAAATAATTTATTCAATCAGATATCTGTAACTCCATTAGGTTTGTTTCCTCTTATTCCCCATGTGTTTTTGAGTTTTTCTCTTTCAATTTTCTCATTTCGTGTACGTTATTTTAGTTGGAAATAGTTGAGGTCTAAATTATTACTAAGGTAACATAGGCTCTTGCATCCTTGGAACAGGGCAGGGTGTGGGAAATCGTGGACTTAGCTCCCAATCTACCACCTTGACCTCTAACAGGTCACTTCTGCTTTTTGAGCTTTGGTTTCCTTTCCCATCAAATGATGATGGTACGCTCACTGCTTTTATTAATGTCAGATGAAATCCTGAGCAATGAAATACATTTTTAAGTTAAAAAGTAGTGTTCTAATTAAGGAATGCCAGCATAAAGAAATCATTAAACACCAAGTTTGAATTGTGCACCAGTTTTATGATGCTGAAAATTATATTTTTGGGGGTACCTGGGTGGCTCAGTTAGTTAAGCATCTGACTCTTAACTCAGGTCATGATCTATCTCATGGTTTGTAAGATCGAGCCCCACATTGGACTCTGCGCTGACCATGCAGAAACTGCTGGGAGTTCTCTTTCTCTCTCTCTCTCTCTTCTCCTCCATTCTTACGTTCTCTCTCTCTCTCCCTCTCTCTCCCCCCCTTCTCTCTAAAAATAAATAAATGACATTAAAAGTTTTTGTATGGAGGGGAAAAAAATAGATGCTTTAAGAAAATAATTAAAGGGGCGCCTGAGTGCCTCATTCAGTTAAGTGTCCGGCTTCAGCTTAGGTCATGATCTCACAGTTCATGGGTTCGTGCCCTATGTCGGGCTCTGTGCTAACACCTAGCTCAGAGCCTGGAGCCTGCGTCTGATTCTGTATCTCCCTCTCTCTCTGACCCTCCCCTGCTCACGTTGGCTCTCTGTGTCTCTCAAAAATAAATAAAAAACATAAAAAAAAAGATACCCATGATATACAGGGCACCTGGGTGGCTCAGCTGGTTGAGCATCCGACTTCCCCGCAGGTCATGATCTCACGGTTTGTGGGCTCAAGCCCCATGTGGGGCTCTGTGCTGACAGCTAACTCAGAGCCTGGAGCCTGCTTCGGATTCTGTGTCTCCCTCTCTCTCTGACGCTCTCCTGCTCACACTGTCTCTCTCTGTCTCTCAAAAATAAATAAACGTAATAAAAAATTTTAAGAAAAAGAAAATAATTAGAAAGAAAAGTGTTTAGGAAGCATATGATGGAATTAGAACTCAGAGCCCCCAGAGAGGTGAGGAAACACGGGATTGCTCATTATAAGGAATAAAGGGCTTCTTCTCTGAAAGCAATTTGATGTAATGTATAAACAATAATTTCATTTTGTGAAAAGTGTGAAGTCACAGATTTATTATTTTTTTGCATGTGGATCTTCACTTGTACTAGCACCATTGGTTGAATGTACGTTTTTTTCCCAATTAACTGGCTTCTGCTCTTTTGTCAAAGAACAATTGGCCGTAATTAGCTAATATTTTTTGAGGATCTTACATTAATTTTCATGAGAGATATTGGTCAGTAGTTTTCGTCTCTTTTTTTATTTTTTATTTTTTTCTGTTCCAAAAGGTGTTTTATCATAACACGGGACAGGACCCATGGACAGAAAGAGCTCCCTGGGGTTGTGAAGAATGACTGATTATGTACTTTATAGTTAGTGGGAGAGGGGATAGCACAATTCTATAAGGAATTTGGAGGCAAGACTTCAGGACCTTGAAGAGTGGGCACTGTTAAGATGAAGCTATGCACTATTTTCTAGTAAAACATTAGTCATGGGATGTCTTTGTCTGATTTTGGTACTAGGATTTGCTGGCCTCATAGAATGAGTTAGGAGTGTCTCCTCTGCTTCGCCTTTCTGGAAGATACTGCAGAGAACTAGCATAATCTCTTCCTTACATTTGGCAGAATTAATCCGTGAAACCATGTGGCACTGGTATTTTATCTTGTGAAAGGTTAGTAATTGTTGATTCAATTTCTTTAATGAGTATAGACCAATTCAGATGATCTATTTCTCTTGGTGAGAGCTTTGTAAGATTATGTCTTTCAAGAAACTGGTCCATTTCATCTAGGTTATTAGATTTGTAAGCATAAAGTTGTTCAAGATATCCTTCTATTATTATTTTAATGCCCATGAGATCAGTAATAATTGCTCTCTTTAATTTATAATATTAGTAATTTGTATTGTTTCTTGTTAACCTGGCTAGAGGTTTATCCATTTCATTGATCTTTTCAAAGACTCTACTTTTTGTTTTGTATATTTTTTCTATTAATTCCTTGTTTCATTTCTTTCTGCTTTAATTTTTATTATTTTTTTCTACTTTATATTTATTTTGTTAGTGTTTTTCTAGTTTCCTAAGATGGAAACTCATATTATTTTCTATCTTTCCTCTTTTCTGATATAGGCATTCAATGCGATAAATTTCCCTCTAAGCACTATTTTTGCTTTAGCCCATAAATTTGAAGTTGTATTTTAATTTTCGCTTACTTACAAAATATTTATTCTTGAGACTTATTTGACATATGTGCTGTTTAGGATGCTTTATCTCCAAATGTTTTGGGATTTTCCAACCATCCCTGTGTTATTGACTTCTAGTTTCAATCCATTATGGACCAAGAGTATGATTTCTATTACTTTAAATTTGTTAAGTTGTATTTTATGGCCCTGAATTGGGTCTCTGTTGGTGAATGTTCGATGGGAGCTTGAGAAGAATGCATATTCTGCTGTTGTTAGATGGAGTAATTAGAACCAGGTGATTGATGGCCCTGTTCCGTTCAGCTATATCCTTGCTGATTTTCTGCCTGCTGGATCTATTCCTGATAGAAAGCGGTAAAACTCTCTAACAGTGGATTTGTCTGTTTCTCCCTGAATTTGGTAAGTTTCATCTGTTTCTGATACTCTGTTGTTAGGTGCATGCATAATAAGAATCCTTAGGTCTTCTTAGAGAATTGACTCATTTATCGTGATGTAATGCCCCTCTTTAATCCTAACAGGGTCCCTTTATCTGAAGATCCTTTCTCCGAACCTAACATGTCTTCTCTAGCTTTTTTGGATTAGTCCTAACAGTGTGTATTTCTGTGTGTTTTTAGTTAGCTTTGTCTTTACATTTAAAGTGGGTTACTTATAGACAACAAATAATTGGTCTTGATGTTTGTAAGTTACTGTGATACACTCTGTCTTTTCATTGGTGTATTCAGGACTTTTACACTTAAAGTGTATCGATGTATTTGGACTAATATCTGCCACATTTGTCATCGTTTTCTATTTTTTCCCCTTGTTTTTGGTTTCACTTTTTGTCTTGCTTTCTCTGGTTGTAATCAAACTTTTTACATGGTTCTTTCTTCTCTTCTCTCTTAACAAATCAGTTATACTTCTTTTAGTGATTACCCTAGAGTTTGTGATATACATTTACAACTAATCGAAATCCACTTTCACATAATGTTATACAGCTTCAAAGAGAGGTCAGGTCCCTTGTGATAGAGGGACCTGACCAATTTCACCTTCCATTCCTGTCACTTTTCCATAAGCTAGAACATCCAATATATTGTTGCTATAATTATTTTGAACAAACTCACATATTAGATCATTTAAGAATAAGAAAAATAAAATGTTTATTTTACCTTCCTTCACTCCTCCTCACACATTCTTCCTTTCTTTATGCAAATCCAGGTTTCTGAGCTGTGTCATTTCTTCTCTCTGAAGAATTTCTTTTAACATCTCTCAGAAGAAAGGCTTACTGACAACGAATTCATTCAATTTCTGTTTTTCTAAGGAGGCATTTCTTGTTCATTTTAAAGGATATTTTTACTTGATATAGAGTTCTAGGTTGGGTTTTTTCCCCCCATTTAAGCACTATGAAGATTTCATTCCACTCTCTTCTTGCTTATGTGGTTTCTGAAGAGAAGTCTTCAGAAACATCATCATTATCATCATCATCCTTATCCTGGTCCTCTCTCTATAAGGAAGATGGTCCTCACTCTGTCCCCTTTGGCTTTTTTCAAGACTTTGTCTTTGGCTTTCTGCACTTTGAATATGATATGCCTCGGTGTAGATTTTTAGAAATTATACGTGTATATACATATTTTAAAAATTATATATATTTATAAATTTTTATAAATTGTATATAAATAATGTATATGTATACTCCTTGCTGCTCTCTGAGTTCACTGGATCTGTGGTTTGCTGTCTGTCATTACTGTTAGAAAATTATCAGCAGTTATTACGTCAACAATTTCTTCCGTTCCCTTCTCTCTTCTCCTTACGCTATTCCCATTTCCGTACATGTTAGTTTTTGCACCTGTCTCATGGAGCTCAGATCTTCTGTTCCTCACTTTTCATCCATTTTTCCCTTTGTACTTCAGTTTGGGATGCTTCTGTTGACATATCTGCTGGTTCCCTGGTGATTTCCTTGGCTCTGTCCAGCCCAGTGAGCTGATCAAAGGCAGTCTTTATTTCTGTTACATTTTGTGCTCACTTACGCAGCACACATATTTCTGTTACATTTTTAGGTTGCTGGCTTTTAATTCAGTCTTAGAGTTCCAGTCTCTCTGCCTGTATTACTTATCTGTTCTTGCATATTCTCCACCCTTACCTTTAGAGGGTTTAAGCAATTCATCAGAATTATTTTAAGTTCCCAGCCTGATAATTCCAAAACCTGTATCGTATCTGAGTCTGGTTCTGCTGTTTGCTTTGTCCACTCAGACTGTTTTAGTTGCCTGTTTGCAGAACTGTAATTTTGGGTTGAAAACCAGACCTGATGTAGTAGGTAAAAGGAACTGAAGTACATAGTACTATAGGATGCATTTTTATGTTCATCTGGGTAGGAGTTAGTCTATGTTTACTGTTTGCTGTATGGCTGTAGCTATCTGTGCCATAGACTAAACGTTTCCTCTAGTATCCTAGTTTTTTTCAGCTTTATTAAAGTATAATCTACAAATAAAATTGTAAGAAATTTAAAGTGTTCAGTGTCATGATTTGATATACATATGCATTGTGAAAGGATTCTTCTCTACTTAACACATCATCACATCACTTATTTTTTATATATTGTTTTTATTTATGGGAATGCTTTAGTTCTCACTTAGTAAATTTCAGTTACACAGTATAGTGCTAACAACTGTTGTCACCATGTCACACATTAAATCCTCAGGCTGGATTCATTTTAAGCTAAAAGTTTATGCCCTTTTACCAATCTCTCCCTGTTTCCTCCAGCCCCTGGTAACCACATTTTTTCTCTCTATTCTTGTGTGTTTGACTTATTTTTAGAGTCCACATATAAGTGATACCATGCAGTATTTGTCTTTCTTTGTCTGGCAAATTTCACTTGGCATAATGCCCTTAAGGGCCATCGATGTTCTTAGAAACAGTAAGATCTCCTTCTTTCTCGTGGCTGAATATTATCACATTGTTTGTATACATCACATCTTTTTCCATCCATTCTTTGAGGGGCATTTGGGTTGTTTTCGTACTTGGTTATTGTGAATAATGCTGCAAATAAACATAGGGATGCAGATACCCCTTTGAGATTTTGTTTTTATTCCTTTTAAACATATAACCAGAAGTGGGATTGTAGGTCATATGATAGTTCTATTGATAAATTCTTGAGAAACCTCCATTGTTTTCCATAGTGGCTGCATAGGTTTGTTTGTTTCTGTTCCGTCTACTCTTCTTCACTGATCTATGTGTCTTTTTATTTCAATGCCACACTTGTGGTTACTATAGCTTTGTAGTATGGGTTGAGATTTGGAAAATGCCTTCAGCTTTGTTCTTTCTCAGGATTACTTTGGCTATTCAAGATTTGTGATTTTGTGCAAATCTGAGTATTTTTTTTCCCTGTGAAAAATGCCATTGGAATTTTGATAGGGATGGCATTAAATCTGAGATTAATTCAACTAGTCTTTTCCAATCCATGAGCCCAGAATATCTTTCCATTTACCTGTGGCAATTTTTTTCAATTTCTTTTATCAGACTTTGGTAAAAGTCTTCAGGATATAGGTCTTTCACCTGCTTGGTTAAATTTACTCCTGGGTATTTTATTCCTTTCAATGCAGTGTAAATGAGATATTTTCTTAATTTTTCTTGATGATTGTTTGTTGATAGCATATTGTCTATTAATTTTCCATATTGTGAAGTTACTCCATTTGTCTATTAGTCCTAACAGTGCTTTGCTGGATTCCTTAGGTTTTTTTATATGTAAAATCATGCCATCTGCAGATAGAGGCAGTTTTATGTCTTCCTTTCTGATCTGGATGCACTTTATTTATTTTTTCTCATCTAATTTCTCTGGGAGGACGTCTCTTAGTGTATGGAATGAAGGTAGCAAGAGTGGACATCCTTGTCTTGTTCCTGATCTACAAGGAAAGCTTTCAGCTTTTCACCATTGAACATGATGCTAGCTGTGGGCTCCTTACATATGGCCTTTATTCTGCTGAGGTGCATTCTCTCTATATCTAGTTTAATGATTGAATTTTTTCACATGCTTTATTAAGCTCTCCTCAGAGAGCTCAGTTTCTATCTTCATTTTGTTAATGTGGTATTTCATATTGGTTGATCTGCAGATGCTGAAACCATCCCTTGCATCCCTGAGATAAATCCTACTTGATGATGGTGTATCATTTTTTTAATATGCTCTTGAATTCAGTTTGCTAACATTTTGTGGAGAATTTTTTCATCTATGCTCACATGGAATATTGGTCTGTAATTTTCTTTCCTTATAGTGTCCTTGTCTGATTTGGGGATTAGGGAAATGCTGGCCTCATTAAAGGAGTTTGTAGTGTTTTCTCTCCTTTAGTTTTTTTGGAGACTTTGAGAAGGATTGGTACTAATTCTTCTTTAAATGTTTGGTAGATTTCACCAGTGAAGCCATGTGGCCCTGGACTTTGGTTTGTTGTGAAGTTTTTAATTACTGATCCAATCTCCTTATTAGTAATTAGTTTGTTCTGCTATTCTGCTTCTTCACAATTCAGTCTTGGCATGTATTATGTTTCTAGGAATTTGTCCCTGTCTTCTAGGTTGTCCAATTTTGTGGTATATCATTGTATATACTAGTCTCTAAGGTTTATTTTTAATACTTTGGCATCAGTTGTAATGTCTCCTCTTTCATTAATAATTTTGTATATTTGTCTTTTTTTCCTTGGGAAGTAGAGCTAAAGGCTTTTCTATTTTATCTTTTTTTAAAGCTCTGAATTTCATCCCTCTTCTCAACTGTCTTTTTCATCCCATTTCATTTACTTACACTTTGATTTTTGTTCTTTCCATTCTTCTGCTAACTTTGGACTTACACTCTTCTCTTCCTGGTTCTTGGAGGTATAAAGTAAGGTTGTTCATTTGAACTCTTTCTTTTTCCTTAATACAAGGAAATTCCCTCTTAAAACTGCTTTTCTGCAATTTATAAGTTTTGTTATGTTGCGCTTCCATTTTCATTTATCTCAAGATTTTTAAAAAATTTCTCTTGTAATCTCTTTGTAACACATTGGTTGTTTAATCAAATGTTGTTTTATCTGAGAAGTGCAGCTATTTCCACTATATTCCCATTATTATACAGAAGTCCTGTGGGTGTGTGGGAAGGAGTGAGTAGAGGACACACATTCTGGGGTTCCGTGATTAGGTCTCTGTCTCGTGAGCGTGGAGCTCAGGGTGTGACCCTAACCAGTGTGTTTCTGCCACGTGATGCAGAAACAGTGGAGGTCGCTGGCATTGGCGATTTCTCTTCTCAAACGTTGGTTAGTCTCTGATAAAACCCCAGTATGCTTGACCTTCAATAAAAAGCAGAGGTCATGCTTTGTTAAGAACAGTATGTTCTGATTATATTTCAAAATGTTTATTTTTTCTTTCCCCCTGCTGAAAGCACAAGGATATTTTCTCCCAGATTTACCCTGAGAACCTGGTGGGCTTCCAAGAGGTCGACCCGCCCAAGGCTGGAGCCCTAGGGTTTTTATCTCTCAAGGTAGTCTGCACTCAGTCGGTGATGAGTCCTTTCCTCTGGTTTCCCTCCCAGTATCTGCTCCAGCAGTGATTTCTGCTTCTGGTATGCTGTATTCCTCTGTGTCTGCCTGTCACTCAGGTTTACCCTCTGACTTCAGTTCCCTGATTACGCTCAGAAGTACTGATTTCCAGTTTGTTCAACTTTGTTTTGTGTTATGATACTGGAGAAATGACTTCCAAGCTTTTCGCTTGGCAGACCAGGCTCATTTTCTTTTTTTAAATTAAGATGTAAATTGGCTACTTCATTTATCTGGGAATCTGGCTTTCAGAAATCTCAATTTTAACATGAAGTCACAATACCTACATCTTTATAAATTATCTCTGCCAATAAAGAAGTGGGATCTAGGCAGTGAAAATATACTGTGCAAAATATTCAACGGAAGGTTTTGAAGAATAAGAGATCAAAGAGATATCTTTGTATCCCTTTAATACGTCTTTGATAACGATACTTATTGGTTTCTATAGAAGGATAGAAAGAACTGTAACATAGCAGTCTTTGTTTATTTTGAAATCTTAGTTTGCCTTGCCTGCAGTCAGACCACCATACATGCATACCAGTAAATCTAAGCCTGAGGTCCAGGGGGAGTTTCCTGTAGCATGATGCAAAACTAAGATCAAGTTTATCGAATACTGCAGGCTGCATACATGCTTACAAGCCAGCCACAAATAAGGATCCCAAGATCCTTTAAGGAAAAGTTAAAAGCATACATAAAATTTTTCTGCCTTATAGAAGAAATTGGAGGGCACTATATAAAACCCAAAAAGGATGAACCCAGAAAAATATCTGTGTTCTACTTAATGTTATTTACCAAGGTAATATAGAATTGAGACCCTGGAAAAGAAAAAAAAATAATAGGTCAAACAAGGAATTTTTTTTGTCTAAGTGATCTAATCCCCACTTGGTTCCTTAGTGCAAAAAATAAATAGGATCAGAGCTTACCTGATGGCAGTCAAGCTATTCTTTAGCTAGACAGGTAGACAAGGTTGATAATCAGCTGGCATGCATCAGTAAAGCTGTACCCATTATATTGTTTCTCAGCTTCTGTTAAAGCCCCTGTCCATGTCCTCCCGATGCCCCCTCGCCACTCAGTTCTTCCTGAGGATCTTCTCAGAGCACCTGGCCTTTGGAAGCAAGGATTAGCACATGCAGCCGTGGGACTTCAGCCCCACTTCCCTGTGTCTGTCACGCTGGGTCCGTGCCTGTGTTGCGGTGGCTGTCACATGTCAGGAATGCCATCCTTCAGATTGTGGAGGGACAGGCTCTGCTGTCCAGAGGTGATTTTAAAAAAACCTTGCTTCCTGTCTTTCTAAATTATTTTAATGATTTAACCTCCAGGTAAGGGTGTTATTTAGTGTTTAATCTTTTACAGAGGAGATGTAATAAAGAATTTCAATCCTGCGGTCACTTGGATACAACGTCTACCACTAAATGTGATTTTTTTGAAATGTTGCATTTATATAGAATTGTTTCTGAGGTAGAATTGATAGTATGTTATATACTCTGGTATCATATTTGCAGATATATTCTGACTGGAGATATCTGTAGGTTTTGAAATAAGCCATTCCCAAAATATCCTTCCTACCAAGTCTTACAAGTGTGAAAGAAACTGTCTTTTCTATCAGTAATAATGCAAAGAACTTGAGTGGACAAAATACAAAGTATGTTTATGATCCACCTGGAAACTGATGAAAAGAAGTAAAATTTATGTTGAATTGCTTGTCAAAACAAAAGACAGTTACAATGAGAAGGAGGGGGAGGGATAAATTTTGCTAGAGAATGGAAAATAATCATGTTGAGGAAGATTTGCTTTTCATTATATATTTAATTTTGAAGGCGTGTGGCTGTGCCATACTTTCTCTGAAAACATGTAAAGGCAAACATTCTTCTTCTTTGTTGTGAAATAAACAAAAATTCTAATTGTATGATTATGCACTTCATCCTTCATCTACGTGCTTAACTACTTAAGCACTGTATACAAGTAGATAAACATACATCAGGAAAAGTCAATTATTCTTATTCTGTTAGAAGGGCCAAGAATTGGAAAATTGTTTAAAAAGAGTTCTGTTGAGAAAGATTTTTGAAATATTTTTATTTATTTTTGTGAAAGAGAGAGAGAGAGAGTGCAGGCAGGGGTGGGGCAAAGAAATGGGGACAGAGGGACATGCTTACCACAGGGAGCCTCATATGGGGCTCAAAACTCACAAGCTGTGAGATCATGACCTGAGTCTCACAGATCCTGAGATCATGACTTGAGCCAAGTCCAGTGCTCAGCTGACTGAGTCACACATGTGGCCCCTGTTGAGAAAGATGTTTACATATTCTGTATCAAAGCTGTCCAACAGAGCTGCTGGGATGGTGGAAATTTTCTGTATCTTCACTGTCTCATGCAGTTGCCACTAGCCTCATGTGCGGCTGTTGAGCACTCGAAATATGACCAGTGTGACTGAAGGCCAGATTTTTAATTTTTATTCTTTTTTAATTATCTTAAGTTTAGGTGAAAATTGTCAGGTGTGCCTAAGCTACATTTTGGACAACACAGCCATACATTTTTAAACCTTAGTTATCTGGAAATCCATTTACCCAAAATCTCCCATATCTGATTATTAATAGTGGTTATTAATAGTGGTAGAATTGGTACATTTGTACAACATGTTTTTGATAAAACTTAATTTTGTGTGGCTCCCATTTCAATTTCCAGATGCTTGTTTTTAACAACCTTTAACATACTAAGCACCACCAGTATACAATACTGAAAAGTGCAACATTAAGATGATTTTATTTCCATCCAAATAATACAGGCATTGACAACATTGATAACATATCACAGGAAACCTTTGTCATTGACCTTACATGCATATTGATAGTTTCTGTTTTTATGTAAAACACATCCTCAAGGGATATTTTAAAACAAAGTTTTTTTTTTTTTTCTCTTTCAAAGCGAGTTATCCTTCCAATAAATTCTCAACTCATTATAGTTACAGGGGAGGAAGCAAAGTTAGCAGACAGATCTATGCTTATAAGATATCCTGGACCTATTGTGCGCCAACATTTAGTCAATTAATAGGAGCTTCAATAACAGTCTTATTTTCAGTTCTACTGGCGAATCAATATCCTAACCTGAAATAAGCCATGCGGTGTCAACACAGAAAAATAGAGGGAACAACCATTTCTCTGGAAAAGGCTCTAGGAGGGCTGGTCAAGCATACTAGTCTCATGGCATGACTGCTTTATTTAGTATGTCTATAAAGAAAGCAGATATCAAACCATGTGCAATATTTTCAGAAATAATAATTGTTCCAACAGAACGAACATTTGTGATGTTGTTTTGGTTCCAAATTCATCTTTATTCACTTTTCCTTGCATTTACTTTATTTCTGAATTTCTTTTTGTCTTTCAGTCTCTCTTTCTTCTTTGCTCCAAGTCTCTTTTTATTTTTATTTTCTTCTCTGATAAACTCTGTCCATCAGTACTTTCTCTAATTTTATCTACAAATATTTGAAGTGAGAGACTTCTGTAAGTCATATGTGCATTCAATTTTGATTGTTGGATTAATGATATTTCCAAATTGTCTTTGAAGAAATTAATTAACACAAGAAGTTGAGCTCTAAAGGGAAGGAAACATAATGTCAAGTGGTAAATACATTTTATACACTCCAGGCTTGGAGACAGAATATTTTTGCATTGACACACATGGTCAATTTTAAAGTATGTCATTTCCACTCACTGTAAAAATTGTTTAATTATGCTCCCAATCTCTAATGTGTGGCACGTGTATTAAAAGCTTAGCCTCGTTGCCCAGCCCCAGAAATTATATTATATTATAGAAGTGATACATGAGAGAGGGGAATAAAAATAAGTTTTAGGTAATATAATCTGGAACCCAAATCTGGTAAGCACAGGTACTCATTTATTATATAGAATAGTGAATTTGGAAATTTTAGAAATGGTCATTCGACAAATGAAGAAGCTGATAAACCAAGTGACCTGTTCAAGCTTAAAATACAATTAATAGAAAGATCCTAAGCCCATGGTACTCTCAGACTCTTACAAGTATTATTTACTTAAACATAATCTGTATCGTACATCTGCCAAATAAGTTAGAGGACACTACGCTAGCAAAGATTAATTGGTATCAAATATCCCCCCTGTCCTGTATATGTCAGGTTGACTTAAAAACCATTAAGGGCAGTCAGTGAACTTTTAGTAACTGACAAGGTGACAGTTTAGTCTGGTTCAATTTGAGTGTTAGGATAGAAATACCCTTGAACCCTTCCTCAATATCTTCTGTTGACTCTATCAAGGTGAGCAAAACCCAAGCGTATTCATAGACTCTAAGAGTAGAGAAGAGATGTCCCAGAAGCTTCTTTCCTGACTACTTTTCTTTAAAGGGCACTTCTGTTGTACCCCTTCTGTTATGTTTCAGGATATGAAGTACTGTGATTTTTCTCAAAAAAAGGGTCAGATATAGTTCTCCCAGCTGAGAGAAGGGACCTCTCTGCTGCATTATTTGCCCAGAAGGACACTTATCCCCTGGGCTGTTTCATAATTTTAAGATGCCCAAATGTTTTATTTTTGGTAATGCCTCAGTTACAACTTCTGTCTAAAAAGCGTGTAGGGGAGATGTTGGCCTCTGCCTCAGTATGTTAATTTGAATTGGGCAGAGAAACACTATGGCCCTTTGGGACCGGATAATTCTTTGTTGCGGTGTTGGCTGTCTTGCGCATTACAGAATGATTAGCAACATCCCTGGATGCCAGTAATCTCCCTATTCGATGTGACAACCAAAAAGATCTCCAGACACTGCCAGATGTTCAGGAGGAGCAGAATCCTCTAGGCTGAGAATCACTGTGGTAGGGGATGGAATTGGTAAGGGATATGGTAGGGGAGAGATGCATCGCATTCTCCTCGGTGGGTGCTGGTAGTACATTACAGAACTGAACAGAAATGGCTTCTGCCCCCAAGTTTATAGCCTGGCAATAAAGGAAGATCATAAGCAAGAAACTAAATATAAACTACTCATTGTGATAAGTAAGTGATATGAAGGAAAATAATGAGGTCCATGGAGGATCTCCTTAGCCTGGAAGGCCAGGAAAGGGCCATGTATGAAAGCTTTGAAATCTGAAGAAATAGTAGGATTTATCTAGATGAAGTATTATGGAAAATCAATTCCAGAAGGAGGGAAGTCTTGGAGCCTGGAAAAGGCTTGGTAAAGTAGAGGACTCAAGATTAAGTTCAGATGGCTGGATCAGTATAAGTAAGGGGAGCGGCGACGCAAGTTGAGGTTGGAGAAAGAATCAGGGTCCTAGTCTTATAGACTCTTGTTTTTCATGCTAATACATGTAGAATTTATTTTGAATAAATCAAGAGGCCAGTGAATATCTAAATTTTGGATGCTGGAGATTAAAATGCTTTGTTTTCTATTGACTTGAAGTATAGACTACAAAAATCCAATGATGGAACCTAAGGATTGCCTAGCAAGATGGGTCTTTGCAGTGAAAGTTAGCCAGCCTTGTAGAATGGCAATTCTGCGTCTGTATGAAAATCCAGTAATTGTTTGGTATAATTATTGGGACAGAGATGACGTATTTCATGACCTTTCTTGGTGGCCATTGATGCTTGTCCTATCACCATTATTTCTAGAGCCCAAGGCCAAGAGCCACTGCATGTGTTTTGTACTTTAGAGGGAGGATTATAAGTTACCAAAATATCAGTGCAAACTTCCATTTCTATTTATGGCCACCTCATGTATCTGCTTTGGCTCCTCATTCCTGATTCTCCAAAGTGGGGCTGTTCTCAGCTGCAATCACCTTGTTAACTAACCATTGTAGCTCCTTGATTTCTGTAAGCAGTAAGATTTCTGCTCCTTGAACTCTTAGGTCAAAATAAGCTTTGACATAGGTTTTATTTTATTCCATTCCTGTTTCTTTTTTAAGTCTGTTGTTAGTTCCATGTTCAAGTAATGGAAATTCTATATAAAAAATGTTATGTGTATACATTTACTTCATAATTAAAATAAGAATGTCCACTCTTAACCTTTCAAAGATTAATTCTTCAAGCTCCGCCATAAAATACAGCTTGATTCTTGATAATTGGTAGAGAACTGTGAATGGTAAGCATGGCACTTTTCTTGCCATTTCATGCAGGGAACAGGTAACACAAAGCGACATTTTTGATTATGTATGCATCAGCAACTATGATTTATGGCACCTGTTTGTATCTGTTCCATGAGTGATGGGCTTATAAGCCAAAAATAAAGCTACTGTATTCACACCTGAGACCTGAGAAGTGACAGTTGAGTAAAAGAACTGGGAAAAACAAAACTGTATAAAAATGCCAAAGAAATAAGCGCAAAGAACATTTATAGCCTGTCCCCTTATTTAAGAATATATTACTCTCTACCTTACATTCTATGATTTTGACACCTGTACTTCCCCTCACAAAGCTATGAAGCACTAGGTTCTGCGTGTAGCTCACTGTACCTGTCTTCATTGTAACACACTGTCTTACCCGGAGTAGGTCTTCATTGATCACATATTGCACAGATTATCTGGTAGATATGCATGTCAATAGATTTAAGAAGATACCACTCAGTAGCAATTATTTTGGCATCATCTTTTGTTCCTTTTTGGGAAACTCTTTGACTGAAGATTAATTACTTTAAAATAATTTTATAATAATTTTACTAATTAGTACATATAAGTGAGTTTTTTAGCTTGAAACATGAGAGTCCTATTTCCAGAAAGTATATTACTGTTCATTGTGATAGCAGTTGGGTGCTCTGCAGTTTCTGTCTAAGAAAAAAGTGATTTTTTAAATTCAGATGCCTTGGTTGATTTATGAATGTTTGAAATATAAATTAAATTTCAGAAGTATGAAGTATATTCCCAAATCACTGTGGGAATTGAAGATGATCTTTTAAGAGATTTGGAGGGGATTATGTTCTATGTATGAACAGATCAAGTAAATCGCAACTATAAATGTCATTCATCTAGGTAACAAAATTGTGATTTTTCTCTGTGAAAACAAATAGAAGGTTGTGTTATGTGGATCAAATGCTTCTTTTGCTTATTATAGAATCAGAGTGTTCGAGAGGAAGCCTACATCAATTCCCTTTTCTATAAAAGACAAGGAAATTGTGATTCAGAGTTCATGAAGACTTTCTTAAAGTTCTGTACTAGTCGGTGGCAGAACCAAGACATGTTTATAAACTCTCATTTCTGTCTACTCACCACCATGGCTCCTAGTCATGAAAACCAATGCAAATGTATATAGCTCCATGCCCAACTGCTAGTGTTAATAAATGAGGAGCCTAAAGTGGCTAGGAATCAATTGTCAATGACAAGAATGATTAAAGTCTGTATTTGGACTCAGAAGTACAGCCCAGAAGGCTTAGAGGAGCTTACTCATGAAAATGGGCTTGTGCAGGCTCTCAGTCATGCCAAGGCATAACTAGACTGTTAGTCTGTTGCTCAGTGGGAAGCAAAACTGTATGGAATGGTCCAGAGAACCACTTAGCTAAATAGCACAGAGACATAAGCAGAAAGGGTATTTCAGAAGCACAGTATTAAGCTAAGTCTGATTCATGGTAGTGCTCTATTTCTCCCTTGGTCCCAGTCACTACTGATTAAGAAGAGAAATTGGGTAGGAGAGTAAGGCAGACTAAAGAGAGCCAGAACGAAGAAACTTGGGTGTGTGGTGTATCTTAAGAGGAGCTCAGGACATGAAGGGGGCCAGATGGAAAAGCAGGTTTTGAATGCTTAAGCTCTGTTCAAGGTCCAGGAACTTACATCTGGCAGTTGGGGAAAACAGAGGCTGGCTGTGAGTTTAAAGCTTTAGAGCAATAAAAAAAGGTCAATGTTTTATAGCAGAGACACCATGTTGCTACAATTAATTGGAAGCTTAGAAGAATTAGCTTGACAAGAGCAAGAGGTAAGCCACAAGGACCCTAAAGGGCTAGTATGGCATCCACAACAGCAGGAAGGAACTGGCCAGAGACCAAGTCAGGAATGCTGATTCACACCAGAAGGCAGTGTTGGAGGAGTTAGAGATGAGTGAAAGCAAGGATCAAAACTGGGAGCTAACCAATATAGGATTGGGAGACAAACACAGAAACTAACAACCACCAATCAATTCTAGGAGACAAATTCTAGATTTTCAAAACTATAACTTGTAAGAAATTTGGGACTTCCTGGACCATAAATATAAGTAGGGAAGAAGGAAAAAAATGTATAAAGTCGGACATTCATGAAAGGATACAGTACAAAATACTCTAAGAATTAACAGAATGAGAGAAGGAAGCATTAAATTCACATCAATTGATAGTTGGAAAGTCTTAAGTCAAACCATTGTTAAGTCATTGCTGACTTTACGGCGCTATAAAAACAATACACATTCAATAGAAACATACTTCCAAATGTGAATTTGGATCTTTTCCTGGGCTAGCAACATGCAGGGTGGTCCTATCCCATGATGCAGCTGGTCAGCAACCAGTCAGCCATGCAATCCCAAGGGTCGGCAGCCTGTAAGCTTACAACCATTGTGATTGTCACTTTCAGTACAGTAGTCAATCTACTGCATGAAATATTCAACACATTATTACAAAATAGGCTTGTTTTTTTGTGATTTTTCACAACCATAGATTAATGTGAAAATTCTGACAATGTTTAAGGAAGGCTGGGCTGAGTGAGCTGTGACATCCAACATGTTAAGTGTATTAAGGTTATTTCAGCTTACGATGTTTGATGTTTTCAGTTTATGATAGATTTATTGGGACATAATCCCATTATAAGTTGAGGAAAGTCCCTGTCTATATATGTATTTCTCTGTCTATGCAGATGAAGAACATTATGTATTATGTATGTATATGTCTATATATACATAAATATGCAAAAAATGAAAAACATAAAAATGCATGATGTTAAAGTTGTGAAAACAGTTGGAGACAGAGACTGATTTATAGCAAGTGTTATCCTTAACAGAGTATTAATACTTGATGATATGCCAACCTGTGTGTCAGTTTTTTTTCTTTTAACACCCTCCCCTATAGAATTCTGGTCGATTTTATTTTTTACTTTTTCGATTGACAGTAAAATAAGTAACCTAATTTCCACAGCACATCTTATTTTGAATTTGGTTATAAATATGTTTGGTCCCCTTGTTATTGCCATTCTTGATTTTTAGACTATGACTTCCGTGTTTTTACTTATTTTTGTCACTTAATTAAAAGTCTTCTCCATGACATCATAATCATGTTATTGGGATATTTTTTCTGCCTTATTTTCCTGTTGGTTCAGTTCCCTTTCTTTTAATATGTACACATTCCCTTAATATTGACTTCTTCAGGCTGACCTGTGTTCCTCCCTAAAAGTTATTGCCAAAGATGAATGCCTTGGATGACCTTCACCTTAAAATTCATTCGCCTCTCTGAAATTCTTCATTTGATTTTCAAAACTATAACTTGTAAGAAATTTCAGACTTCCTGGACCATAAATATAAGTAGACAAGAAGGAAAAAATGTATAAAGGCAGACATTCATGAAAGGATACAGTACAAAATACTCTTAAGAATTAACAGAATGAGAGAAGGAAGCATTAAATTCGCATCAAATAAAGCTTTGAACATTAAAGCAAATGAAAGTGAAGGGTAGAAATCTATATGGAAACCAAACAATCACTGCTTCCTGACAGCTGCAGTTATTAATTAGTGTTCCATCATTTGCACTAAATGCTCAATCAATACTTCTGCCTCTATGACAGGCCATTTGCTTTGTAGTTTGCTTCTTAATGGGAAATGATTCAGCTTATCCTCATGTTTGTCATTCTGCCCATAACTACTAGCCTGGCAGAGAGTCCATAAACTATGCTGGCTCTAAATAAAGTTGAGAATTTTATTCCCAGATTTTAGTTCTCTCCTTACCTTCACCACATCACCTACAATCCGTTGTCATATTGTGGATACTTTGATTCTTTCAACATAGAATGCTTGAATACCTAATTTTATGTTGTTTTTGAAGGATTCCTCTCCAATGGCATTCCAGCCATATTTTCAAGCTCATATTCCCTTTTTCCCAATTCCTAACCATCCGGCATGTTAGTCCCATACTCTTGTGTTAGTAGATGTGGGCTGAATCTTGGCTTTGTCAGCCACTTGGTACGTGATATTGGAGAGGTGACTTAACTTCTCTGGACTTCTCTCTCCTACCCACAGAGCTGATACCTAGCTCCAAGGGTTATTGTAAGAGTAGAGTGAATTAGCATATGTATGGAAAGAGTTGCTTGATACCTGGGGGTTGGAAGAGACTCAAATAATGCTTGTTGTTTGAATGATACAGAGTAAAGAATGAATATTTTTGGCTCTTGCTATTATGATTATTATTATCCTCTTTTATGATTACTGTTTTCCCCTTCTGAAAACCACTTCTCCGTCTGACTCATTCTTCTTTTTTAAGTTTTATATTTTACTTTATTTTTTAAAATTTATAATAGTTTATTGTCAAATTGGTTTCCATATAACACCCAGTGCTTCTCCCCACAAGTGCCCTCCTCCATGACCATCACCCCCTCCTCCTATCCCCCTCCCCCTTCTGTCCTCAGTTAGTTTTCAGTATTCAATAATCTCTCATGATTTGTGTCCATCGCTCTCCCCAACTCTCTTTCCCCCTTCCCCTCTCTATGGTCCTCTGTTAGGTTTCTCCTGTTAGACCTATGAGTGCAAACCTATGGTATCTGTCCTTCCCCGCCTGACTCATTCTTTAAGATCTATCTCATCTATAACCTCCACATGATAGCCTTCCTCAATTCACTCCTCTCCATTCTGTCCTAGTACATTGTGCAAACCTTATTAGGTCAGCCCTTACACCACATTTAACTACACTGCACATCTGATCCTCTAATAGACTGTGAGAATCAGTATGGCTGGGATGTATTTGTTCATTCTTTAGGCTCCCACTGCTATCATGTGCCTGGGACATACTTTGCTTTTCAGTAGATGGACTTTCTTAATGTCATATGGTATCTAAAATAACTAGTTTCTAATCGCAGAATTAAGACACTGTGATGGAACCATTTCAGACTTGAAATTGTTTTGAGGTGGAAACTAAAATTATTTCATAGCTAAACCTCAGATGAGGTCTATTTGTAAATTTAGAGTTAATAGATCTATTCGGAAATATTGTGTTAACTGTACTATTATGTTTAAGGTTAACACACCTAATTTTAAATATTCCATTACTTATAACTTATCTTTCTTGAGGTATGTGGCTATAGGGGATAGAAATAGCCCTGACCATAAAAAACAGAATCAGACAAAGTCATAAAGTTATGTTAAAGTGACCAGTTGCTAATTAGACAAACATGCACATTAAATATAAAACTGTTATCTCTATAGGTACATGTAAGTAAAAAACCGACTGCATACTTATACAAATGCCTGATGGCACATGATTGAATTTGAACACTATTCCTTCAAAGCCCATGCCTTAGAAAGAACCACTGTGAAACATGGTCTTTTCAAGTTAGAAGTTCTGGACTCTAGGTTTTAGCACCACTATATGTGTTATCAGAGGCCAGCCACTCAACCTCTTTGCTTGTTAGTTTTTTAATCTGTAAAATAGGAAGTAATAACCCTCTCCCACCTACTAACAGTAACTGTGAGAAGGAAATGAGATAAATTAAGTGCATGGTTTTTTTTTTTTATATCCTTTGATATATCTATAAAAGAGAGGACTTTCACTTGAGACTTCATCTGTTATCCACTATTATTTATCTTTAAGGGCTAATCTAGCTGGATCTCTCACATTGTAGGGGGTCCAGTTTTTGTTAATATACAGTTTCAGCAGAAAACAACTTCCCATAGACCATATATTGGATTCATTTTCATTTGTCACTGGGGATATGTGGGGGTTGGGGGGGCCGCACCATAACCAAACAGATGCGCAGAAACATGTTGCTTTTAATGAGTTGCTGGTGTCGTTTTTCCAGGGTAATAGCAGTTATTCTTTTGGAAAAGACTATTGGTTCAAACCAACTTATAGATCCTTTTATCTTTCAACATTTTAGCCTAATGGAAATTAACCAACTGACTGTCTAAAGGACTTGGTAGAAAAACATGTGAGCCATTTCTTCAGTAAGCCTTTGCATTCTTGGCATGAAGACCATGCCTTGTCCATTTTATTACCCCCAGAGTCGGCTCCCGGACTTGACTCAAGTATTCAGAAAAGGTTAAACTCCTTCTAACTGTCTTCGTGGCAGTGTTGGGCCTTGGGTGGTGCTGACTGACTCATGCAGGCAGAGAGAGGCAGAATAGCAGTGAATAGGTCATTTGCATGATCTCTACACCATTCGCCTACCCATAACCTTGAGGTGAAACCAAACGGATAGAACACAGGTTTTGTTCTTCATGGGGGATGAAATGCCTGTGGTGTGGTACTTACCACTAAACAATGTCTTGAAACTCTGGCCATATCTCCTGCCTTGAGTTGTGTGTGGCACATTGGCAAGCTCCGTCCGCAGAGAGGAGGTTTGGTTTGGGTCCCTGGCCACACCGCAGGAATTCCCCGTCCTCAGTGTAGCCTCATGGTAGCGAGTGATAGTTCGGTGATGCGTGCACATTATTCCCCCTCCTTGGGCTAACGATTGCCGGGATTCAGAGAAATCAGAGATCAAAATTCAGGACCCATCCATACGGTTTAACCCTGAGAGGTTTTTGTTTCTTCAACAATTTGAAATTGTCCCAAATGTTTCTAAAAGGCAGTGCAACTAGACAGGTGTGCCTTTTACAATGTAAACGTGTTCCCTTCTGATGTCTTGCCCCAGGCTCCATACATGCGTGTACGTCACATGCTTGTCCTCTACATGCATGGAATTTTGATATCCTGTGGCCAGATAATCAGGCTCACATTGTAGGAGTCTATCATTCTCTGACCTACCTGGCTGACTTTGGGCAAGTAACTTAATGTCACTGAGTTCCAGATTTCTCATCTGTTGTGGAGAGGGTAATTATAATACCTGTCTGCCTCGATCAGTGGTTATAAGGATCAAAGGAGATCGATATATGAGCATGCTTGGCAATCTTTAAATAGGAAGCAGTGGTCATTAGTGAGGAAGGATGCGGCCTGGATTAGACAATTGCCAGATAAGGTCATACCTCTTTTATGCAGTTATAGTGTTTTATAATAAAATGCCATCAATAATCAGGAAAATTAAAATAAATGGGGGCCCCAATTACATCGAGAAAGACATTCAAAAAGACAGTCTCTCGTTACAGAAGAAGTCTGTGGCAAGAGGCCAAAACATCTCCAATCTTGTTTTCCTTGACTGGTTGTGCAGTTGTCTCCCTTGATCCCATAAACACATATCCGTTCTGGGTGAGTGTTCTTAGACTCGGCCTGATAGGTAGAAGATCCTTGTCTGTTTGGCGCATTGTTTAGGAAGAGTCCACTTCAAATTGCCAAGGAGCGAGCCAACCAGAAATTCGGAGGGCTGTGAATTTGTTTGCATCGCACAATGTTTAGATGCAAACACATGTTTACAAGTTTGGCACGCTTTCTTTTATTTAGTCGCCTTGACTTTGTTAGTTGAGAACCAATGACGGTTTTTGTGCCAGCTCTTTCGTATGTCATATGGTACCCGGATCATCTGGGAAGTTCAGTAATGCTTCACCCCCATTGTACAGATGATTACACAGAGGCTCAGTGATACAAATTGGTTTTCGCAGCATCACACATATGACCAGTGGCATTGTCAAAATGAGAATGAAATATCATCAGATCATTGAACAGCTCACTCATTTGAAAGTCTTCCCTGATGTTTATTCTGCATGTTTAACAAATTAAGGATAATAAGAAAACACAGTTTAGGCAGCAGCCCAATGAATGCCTCAGTATTAACAACTACCGTCATAATTCTTCAGGTGCTCTTTTAATATTCCATATGCTAGTCCATTTTGTTTACCATCTGCATCGCTGTAAACAATTGGTGCAAGAGTTATTGTCTGGACTAAATGTTTATAGTGTCACATGTTCTAAAATTCTCAGTTGCTTTCTGCCAAATGCATAAGCCTAGCTGTCTACTAACCAATGAAATAAATTGAATTACCTCTTTTCACTCAATAACCTTAGGCTAATTTTTACCAAAGAGAAGGTTCTCAAAAGTGAAGCATGCAGGGGCATCTGGATGGCTCAGTTGGTTGAGTGTCCAACTTCAGCTCAGGTCATGATCTCACGGTTCATGGGTTCAAGCCCTGCGTCCGGCTCTGTGCTGACAGCTAGCTCAGAGACTGGAGCCTGCTTCAGATTCTGTGTCTCCCTCTCTCCCTGTCCCTCACCTGTTCACGCTCTGTCTCTCTTTGTCTTTAAAAAACAAATAAATGTAAAAAAAAAAAAAAAAGTAAAGAAAAAAAGAAAGTGAAGCCTGGAATAAAGGATTCTATGCCTTGTTTGTGGCCTCACCACCTGGAAGACCTGTGTTACTTGGCAGGTAGCTGTGCTTGTGGGCGCAGAGGACTCTTGTCAATCTGATAAGTGGGTAAGAAAATGGCATTCAGCTGCTGGAAACAACATCTATCTTTAAACCATTTTCTGTTTAATTAGAATGAGGGATGCTGGGTTTGATGCTCACTTACAGAGCAACGAAATGATCAAAAACAGCCAAGTTTTACTTTTACAATTTAGGAGCAATAAACACTCCTGACTGACATTCTCTGTAATCACAAGAGTCCATTGCAGCTTGGCTAAGGATATGTGCCTTTCTATAGTCTCAATATTGCTGTATTTTTATTGTATCATAGTGAATCGCCTGCCAGGGTGAGTTCCCCTCCCTCCAGCAAAGATATCATAAGAAAATATGACTAGCCTCTTCCCCCCAAAATTCACTTCATCTCATTATCTGGTTCCTTTGGTAGTCATTTATTCTGCAGGGTTCCTATCTCCCTACTCTGCCAAAGGTAGTCATGTGACTTCTGTCTTGATATTTAACTCCAAAATGGTAGGTCTCTTTTGCAGTTGTGTTTCGTTCATGATTTGGAAATGAACTCCTCCTTTCTTCTAGAGTTTTCACGGTCCCATGATGCTTTACATTTATTGGCTTCCAATTAAAGGAACACAGCTCTTGCAAAAATAAATCACTATATTTTTTTATTAAATCTAATGTACCCTGTTTTGAAGCAACAAATAGTATTTTATTTTTGTCTATATTTTTCTAAGATTTCTAAATATTTCTATCCGTTTCTAATTCCAAAGATTCTATCTTTGTATACTCTTCAAAAGAAGCCAGAGGTGCCTGCCTATCATGCTGGTTGTCTCTTCCCTGTCTCGTTGTTCCATTTTAGGTTTTTTTCTGCATCTGCTTTATTTGGACTCTTTAGTCTGACAGCCACATTTGCTGAGACTGTGAAGAAATGGAAGGCCACCATTGGCTTTTAACAAAAAGGAACACTAAGCTGGAAATTTCACAAAGGCTTCTGGCTGATGAAATGAGAAAATACAGTTTTAGCAAGTTCTAATCTGTGCCCCAAAACAATCTCAAATTAAATAAGTGAAGAGAAATATAAAAGGGGAGATATATGTGACATCCAAAGTGATAACATTCTGGGTTTGGGGGGTTTTGTTTTTTGTTTTGTTGCCTGCATTTTTTTTCAGACTTCAAGATTAGTGAATGAAAATGATGTTAGAAATCTACATTTAAGTTCATGGGCAGATTTCCAGATTTCAAAACAAAAGAAAACAAACCCATTTCAGCAGTTACCTTTGCTTCCACTGTGGTCTTTGAGAGCATCTGAGACTTTATTTGTATTATTCATTATCCTGAATTTTGTGCTTCATGGTTTTGCTCTCTTTACATATTCTTTCTAATTGAAAAGGCATAATGTGCTTGTCCTTGAATTCAGTTCTCAAAGACATCTGAATGTTTGAAACCTCTCTCTCTATTGTTTTTCACCCACTCAGAGCATTCTGTTTCCAAAGCAAGGTAGCCTTTGGTTTTGTTGTTCTCTCAAAAGGAAACTACTGTTTCAAGTAGAAAACAAGGACAGGAAATGACAAACAGATAAATGTCCGCAACTGTCTTTATAACGTAAACCCCATGAACAGCCTTCAGAATGGCTGGCTTTCATTGCATGGAGATCTGTGACAATCCAGATATTGAAGAGTCAAAAGAAACATTGATTGGACTGAATATATTGAATTTTTTCCTTAGAAAAGGAGAGCTCTCTTGCCTTTATTTTTTTCTGTTTCACCATTAATTGTTTATCAAGGAAAGAGAAGTTGAGTGTTTGTAGACTCTTGGTTTTATTACAGTCCTCTAAGTCTTGTTTCCTGGTTACTTTAACAAGAAAGAACAGTGCTTCTGGGTTGGCGCACATTTCCCATTTCAGTAGTTCTTATCCCTATTGTCTGTTCCCAAATACTGTCAGCGACGCATCTTCAACCCATTTATCATCCTATGGAGGAGCGCCTCTTTAGTCGCTCACTTTAGAATACCCGCATTTGCTAATGTTGCAGCTTTCCATATTACAAAAGACCCTGGTCCTCTCCCTAGAGAAGGCAGTTATCCATTATGCTTAGGGGGACACAAAAAACAGCTCACGCAGGGAAGTGCCTACATGCTCTGTTCATGCTGGGGCTGACCTGAATCAATTTGAGATGACTTCAAACACAAATCGAGTTCTGGATAAAAGGTTAAAAACACCACATTTTTATTAAAGAATTCTCCTGCTCAGGTAACAGCAAATATTGAATAAGTTTCACGGCAATTACTAATGTACTAAAAAATAAAAATAAAACGGCAACTAAAAAATGGTGTGTTATTTCCCTTCCACCCGTCATGTGTTATACATTCCTGCTTTTGTGGGTGTGTTTTCTGTCATTCTTTGGTTTGGTTCTCTCAATGTATTGCCAAATCATAGGTTGATGAAGTAGAAGGTGTAGAGGCTGTGTGACCTTTGAATACAGAAAGTAGGGGTGCCTGGGTGGCCCAGTTGGTTGAGCATCCGACTGTTGATTTCAGCTCAGGTCGTGATCTCACAGTTCATGAGTTCAAACCCCGCATTGGACTATGTGCTGACAACATGGAGCCTGCTTGGGATTCTGTCTCCCTCTCTATCTGGCCCTCCCTGGCTTACTCTCTTTATGTTTCTCAAAAATAAATAAATAAACAGAAAGCAAACAAAACTAAGTATTATTAAAGTCTTATTTAGATAAAGAGAGATAACGTGCTAAAACATATCAAACTATGGGCCACTCACTATTTTGAGAGAGGCATGATGCAAGTGACTGCTGGTAAGAGTGACATCTGGACCCTGTACCAGATCAATCTTGGACAGTTGGGCCCTGTGATGCCTAACACATTTTCTCTCCCTTCCAGACACTTAGAGCTTGGAGTAAGGGTGGAGGAAATGCATAAGTAATTTCACTAATTATTGTAAATGCTAAAACAGTGGTGACTGTTGCTCAATTTAGATGGATAATCTAGACATAAATGAGAGGTTTAGAACCAACAACAATAATTTCTCTTCTTAATGTGTTAATGGTTTAGGGATTCTCATTCTGGTGCTGGCAGGCAAGATACAGTCATACAGAGGACACTCCTTGGTCCAAAGGAATAGGAATTTGGTATAATTATTAAATTGGGAGACCGATGGTATTAGAAAACAGTGGGTATTATGACAAACTGTATTATAGGGTTGTTGAATTGTGTCCCCCAAAAAGATACATGGAAAGCCTAAACCCTGGCACCTGTGAATGTGACCTTATTTGGAGGGAGGGTCTCTGGAAATGTTGTCATGTTAGGCTGAGGTCATTGGCATGGGCCTGAATTCGGTTTGACTGGTGTCCTTAGAAAAGAGGGAGCATCGTGTGGTAACGGAGATGCAGGGGGCAGACTGACAGATGAAGATGGAGGCAGAGACTGAAATGAAGCCAAGAAACACCTCGAGCTCCCAGACGCTGGAAGGGACAAGGAAGGGTCATTGTGAGCATGCTCCTGATTTAGCAGATTTCAGACTTTTAAACTACAGAACCACGAGACAATACATTCTGTTGTTGAAGCCACCCAGTTTGTGGCGCTTAGTTATGGTAGCCCTAGGAGAATAATGCAGTTAGTAGCTTTTTCCTTATTATTTAAAATTATACCCATCACAGGATTTTTATAAATTTGATCAAGGAAATTGAACAGAATTAAAGTCCTATTTAAAGTCATAACTTTAGATTCAGTTAATAAGCTATAAGTGAAAAGCATGGTCACTTATGACTGACATGAGAAGGATTATTTAGGTAATTTGAAGAGTATAACTTATATCTAGAGAAATTAGTTAAAATGGTCAATCGATTTGTTCAATAACATTTGTTGAATTTACTATATCTGAGGTCCTATGGGGAAAACAAGGATGCAAAGATAAAGAAGAGGTGATATTGAAAAATCCAGTCCTGCTTATAGCAAAGACCAGATATTTTCCTTTTAGAATTCTTTTTTTTTTCTTTCTTTTTTTTTTTAATTTTTTTTTATTGTCAAATTTGTTTCCATACAACACCCAGTGCTCTTCCCCCTAAGTGCCCTCCACCATCACCACCACCTCTTTTCCCCCCACCCCCTTCCCCCTTAACTCTCAGTTCATTTTCAGCATTCAATAGTCTCTCAAGTTTTGTATCCCTCTCTCTCCCCAACTCTCTCTCCCTCCTCCGCTCCCCCTGGTT
>PJEM01000764.1:0-23178 GCA_004023845.1 Helogale parvula
ACAAACAAGGCTCGGGTAAAGCTCAGGGAGAATCTGGTGAAAAAAGAGGGGCTGAGGAAGGTGGAATTGAGCTCAAGTTTCCCAGACCCTGTTGTGGAGGGGTCCTTCGTGCCCCAACCCCTCCACTGGGGTGGGGAGGGGCTCCCCAACCACCAACGCCGCTGGGCCAGGCCCTCTCCATCTGGGGCCTTGGAAGTCACCCAAACAGGAGCTCCGTCCCATCTGGTTTGCGTTGCAGGCAATACAATTTGATTCTTGCTTCGGGACCCTGGGGTGGGGGCGGGACAGTCACTCTTGCTCCTCCTGCTAAGGACCCTCCTCCCCCCTCCCCAGCCCTTATGTCAGACCCACCAGCGTCCTACCCAGAAGGAAATAATAACAAATTAAATTAAAAAAATAATAAAGTACGGTTCGCTTAAAAAAAAAAAAAAAGTTTAGGTTCTTTCCCCAAAAAGTTTTAAGAGCAAAGAAACAGAGTCAATTTACTAGAACTAATCATATGCTGAAAATCTTAAAGTTAATAATATGAGTCAAAATTCTGGACATAGAGAATGTGCTTAATAAATGCCTGATGAATGAATACATAGCTTATTATATCTCTTTTCTTGACAATCCACTTATTTGGGGAATTTTTTTTTGATCAGGAGTAAAGTATTAATTTAAACATTATATGTAGGATAAATGAAAGAACAATTTTCAAATGTGAAAATGTTTGTAGAAAAACAAAATTAAAGGCTCTACCTACCTTGTCCAGTTTGACACCTTCGACCACTTTCAAAAGAGAAGAGATTTGAATCATAGCCATAGCGCCGCAGGCAGAGGTAGTGCCATTTTACCGAATCACGTTTGCGAGTGTATAAAATCAGTTCTGTGTCCGTAAGTTCCATAATGCCAGAACCTAACTCATTCCCATCATCATCCACATTAATGACCTAAAAAAAAAAGTTCAATTAGTGCTAACCTGATGCTCCCACTTGACGGTCATGCACACATTTCACCACTTAGTCAGCAAAATGCACTGCTGTTGACTGGCTCAGTTATTCACTGCTTTATTAGCTCATTCATCAACCACTTTGTAGCTCATCCATCCAGGGCATGGACTATGTAGCAGTGTAAGATCTGCTTCTATCCACAAGCCACTCATTTCCAGTGAGAAGATACACAAACATGAAGTCAACAACACAAAGCTGTATAGGAATAGATGACAAATGGGTGCAACAGAGGTTGCAAAAGACAGCAACTGTGGCCTAGGGTTGCTGGAAAAGCCTTCAGAGGGGGAGGGACTTCAGCCGGGCCTCCGGAGAGAGCTGGTGGGTCCAGGGTTGTGGGGCCTATCCTGAAGATGCAGTGCTATGGCACAGACTAAGAAAGTATGTTTCAGAAAGACCAAGACAGGGCTGGCACAGAGTTCATGGAAGAGAGAGCCTTGCACTGACCTTCTGAAAATGGCCAGAGACTATGAGGAATAGGTAACAGTTTGAGAGAATGGGCTATATTCCTGGGGCAGGCAGGGCACTTTACACATATTTCTCCCATTCAATCCTTGTAACCATCCTAAACTGCAGGGAATACTATTTCTCCACTGTACTGTACACAAACAGAACAAACCTGCCCAAGGTCAGAAAGCCACAAAGCCACAGGGTTTCAACTTAAACGTCTGTGTGATCCAGAGGTTGTGACGTACAACCTGAGGTCAGACTACGAGAGACACTAAATGGCTGTGAATAGGTTAGAAATGGAACATTTATGCTCTAGGTAACAGACCACCACAGAAGTTTTAGAATGATGAAAGAATAAGATCAATCTGATGTCAACTGCAGGATGCATCACAAAGGTGACTGACTCAAGGATAGAGTCCAGTTAAGAAATTACCCAGGCATGAAGTAATGACTGGGACGTGGTGACCAGACTGAGGAAGCACCTATATAATGGCATTTAAAAAAGTATTTCTAGAACTGTCTGGCTAATTGGATATTCAGGACCAAAGGGAAAGAAAAAGAGTATTCCACACTGTCGGTAAGAACATACAGTCGTCGTCATTTGTTAAAATAAGAAAAGGCAGAGTGGACACAAAGAGAAGTCAAAGGGTCTCGAGATAAAAAGTAAGGAAGTAAGACATATTAAGTGAAGAAAAAGAACATCGAAATAGGCAGTGAGAGATAGAACTCCACCAGTTTTACTAACCTTGAACTTGTTCCGATGGTTATCTGGGACAGTGTCTTTATCTGGACAGCTACAACAGCTACCCATGGCTTCTTCAGAAGACCATGTGAGCGCTGTAGGAAAGAGAATTTGGAAACAATGATTAAATGTAGGATGCAAAACTCACAAAACACAAGAAGACTTTAGAAATTATCTAACACAGGGGCACCCAGGTGGCTCACTCAGTTACGTGCCTCTTGATTTCAGGTTGTGATCTCATGGCTTGTGAATTCCAGCCCATGTAACTCTGTGCTGACTGCATGGAGCCTGCCTGGGTCTCTTACTCCCCCTTGCTCTGCCCCTCTCCCACTCGCGCTCTTTCTCTCTCTCTCTCTCTCAAAATAAATAAACTTAAAAAAAAGAAAGAAAGAAAGAAAGAAGAAACCATCTAATACAAGTTCTGAATTATTCTGATGAGGAAAATTAAGCCCAAGAAGGTATAGGGCTGAGCTAGATTTCACATGTTCAGCGGCTCAATTTTGCTCAGTGATAATGAGAATAGTTTCATGACACAGACTTCACAGAAATCTCAACTTTCCAGTTTAATCTGCAAAGGTCTCCCTATTTTTAAATTGCCTTAAAAAAAAAAAAACAACTTAAGGTCTCATCTCATATGTAACACTATTTAAATGAAGTCATTTATGGAATTAGCCCTTTACGGTTTATCAGAAGTTTCCTGTCTCTCTTTTAATAAATTTCCAAAGGGATGTTGGACTTCTAGGTTGGCAGAAGTCTTATTATTCTTATTATTCACTGTAGTATCCTTTATGTACTTAATCAGGCCAAAGCTGACTGGTAAATAAGACACAAAAACAAATTTGGAACAGTTCATTAAGAGAGAAAGACAACTCAAAAATGAAGTGGTAACTTAATGTAGAGAATATTGGCAAAACTGATAAAGCACGTCTGTGTAATCGTGCTTTCCCACACAAGGTTAGAGGTAATAGGCTACAGTGACATTAAGTGTTCAGGAACACTGCAAATGAACAAACCAAGGTAAGATTCAAAACACTACTTACAAACAAGGGAAAGACTCAAAAATGAACGTGATAGTATTTGAAAAAGTGGGAGGAAAGGAAACACAAAAAGCTACTAAAGATTCAAAAACACAGATCTGATAAGATGTGTTTAAAATTCTTCAGTGGCTCTTCACTATCTTCAGGAAAACAAAAAACTGAAGCGTGTCCGCATGACATGAAGTTCTTCACAATCTCACCCCCTAGCCACAGATCTAGTCTGAACTCTCCTTGTCTCTGCTTCAAGCCCTACCAGTCATAAACAATCCCCAGAGCAAACTGTCCCCCCACACCCTTCCATGGTGCTCCTTTCCTTTCTCAAGACCCAGTCAGGGTACAGGGCTCCAGGGAGCCCTTGCGGATTCCAAGCAACTGGGAGAGTTACACTTCTTCTGTATCCCCCCAGGCACGCCAGGCTTCCCAGCATCACAGTGTTTCCACACTGTTTACTTCAGTACCATCCCCCTCCACTGCGCACTCCTTCCCAACAGGGACAGACCTTATTCAGTGTTGCACTCCCCATGCCCCGCCACACAGGATGGGGACTCTAAGTCTCTTGTGAGCTGAACTGTACTAAACAAAGGTAAAGAGTGCTGGCAGGTATAAGTGTGAAGCAGATGAAAAAATATATTAGTGTACAAACCAAAAGAAGTGATAAATAATAAAGTGAAGACTCATATTTGGTAGTTTGCTCTAGGTAATATGCCCTATATCATGGCATAAAGATGATTAAGGCACCTGAGTGGCTCAGTCGGTTAAGTATCTGATTCTTGATCTTGGCTTAGGTCATGATCTCATAGTTTGTGAGTTTGAGCCCTGCATCGAGCTCCATGCTGATGCATGGAGCCTGCTTGGGATTCTCCCTCTCCCTCTCTCTCTCTCCCCCCCCACTCTTTCTCTTAAATAAAACAAATAAACATTAAAAAAGATTAAGTCACAGTATGTACTTCTGAAAAGTCCTAAGTCTAAAGGGAGAGACAGAGATGTAAATAGATAATGCATTATGATTAAACCTTATAGGAGAATCTGGGAAGAGTTCTGTTGACACAGTAAAGGGAGCAAATGACTTTCGGGGTTAACAGGGCAGGAAGCACCATTTGAACTGCTACTTAAAAGAATGGGCAGAAACAGTGTGCTGGGCACAAAATAGAAATAGGTAGTTGAGATAGATAAAAGAGTACAAAGGTCAAGGTCATGAAAGATCATGAAAGGTGATCCTGCATTCAGGAGAAAGTGAGGTGTCCAACACAACCAGAATATAGGCAGGCTGTAACAAGAACAGGCGCCAAACCACATAAAGGGTCCTGAACAATGAGGTAGGGATCTGGGACTCCAACTAGCTAGACATCCTTCAGGGTCCTCACTGTCGAATGGACATGACTCTATCATGGCATTTATCATATTCTATTGTAATGTTTATCTGTCTCAACATTCACTTCACTGTAATTTTCCTAAAGATAGGAGTCTTCTCTAAGCAATAAGCATATCACTTGACATAGTACACGGTCCATAAATATTTAATTTTTAAAAATTAATATGGCTGGGGGCACCTGGGTGGCTCAGTCGGTTAAGTGCCTGACTCTTAATTTTCGCTCAGGTCATGATCTCATGGGTTTGTGACATCGAACCCCACATTAGGCTCTGCAATGACAGCTTGGAGCCTGCTTGGGATTCTCTCATCCTCTGTCTCTACTCTTCTCCCGCTCTCTCTTAAAATAAACAAACATGGAAAAAATCAATACAGGCATACCTTGGAGATACTGCAGGTTTGGTTCTAGACCATGGCAAAAAAGCAAGTATCACAATAAAGCAAGTCAGATCAATTTTTTGGTTTCCTAGTGCATGTAAAAGTTATGTTTAGGGGATCTGAGTGGCTCAGTCCATTAACTGTCCAACTCTTGATTTTGGTTCAGGACACGATCTCATGGTTTGTGAGATGGAGCCCTGTGTTAGGCTCTGCACTGATGACACACATCCTGCTTGGGATTCTGTCTCCTCTCTCTCTCTGCCCCTCCCCTCCTCGTTCCTTCTCTTTCTCTCTCAAAATAAATAAATAAACCTTAAAAAAAAGTTATGTTTACACTATATTATAGTCTATTAAAAGTGCAATAGTAGTGTGTCTAACAAAACAATGTATGTACTTTAATTAAAGAGTACTTTATTGCTAAAAATGCTAACCATCATCTAAGCCTTCAGTGAGTCACAATCACTGATCTCAGATCATCAAAATAAATATAATAATAAAAAAAGTTTTAAATATTGTGAGAATTAACAAAATGTGACACAGAGACACAAAGTGAGCAAATGCTGTTGGGGAAATAGTATTGACAGACTTGTTCAAGGGGTGCCACAGATCTTCAATTCATAAAAATCGCCGTATCTGCAAAGCACAATAAAACAAGGTATGCCTGAAAATATTTGATAAATTATAGGATGAGAAAGAGGCAAAAGAATATTAAAAGTAGAGGGATAATTGATAGAAACAAAGTCTTTTTAAAATTACACATCTAGCCTTACCACTGACCTGCTCATGAATCTAAAGAGCTAAAAGATTACTAGTGTGGCTTCTGCCTCAAAACATTCAAAGGAATGTTTTTAAACTATTCCTGAAACGAAACAGAAAATCATTCTTTTTTGTTGTTGTTGTTGTTGTTGTTGTTTTGTTTTAAAGATGTTTAAATATATTTTTAAGTAATCTCTACACCCAATGTGGGGCTCAAACCCACAACTCTAAGGTCAAGAGTTGCACACTCCACCAACTGAGCCTGCTACACACCCCTAGAAAATCATTCTTCTACCTGCCACCTTCACGGGCTACTTGTTAAGGCAGCATCTCCCATGTGGTCGGAGACATTTGAGTGGGGGTACAAACTACTTAGAAACTCTATCCACACTGAGTGTTTCAATCTGGCACAATAATAATTAATGAAAAGCCTAGCGTGTGACACAAAAGCCTTGTGTGCCATGCTAAGGAGAATGGATTTTATCCTACACATGACGGAAAGCTAGTCAAGAATTTGAAGGAGGAAAGCAAGGTGCTCATGACTTCATTTAAAATACATCCACCTGGAGAATAAATTTGAGTGGCAGTTCAATTCAGAAGAAAAACCAGTTAGAGAATATTGAAAAACGAAATATGCTACAGACCTAAGACCGGAGTAGCAGTAGTAGGGAGACAAAAAAGATGAATTTTTTTAATGCTTTTTCTAATTATTTATTTTTGAGAGAGAGAGAGAGAGAGAGAGAGAGAGAGAGAGAGAGAGACAGTGCAAGCAGGGGAGGGGCAGAGAGAGAGGGAGATACAGAATCCGAAGCAGGCTCCAGGCTCTGAGCTGTCAGCACAGAGCCCGACACAGGGCTCGAACCCACGAACCGTGAGATCATGACCTGAGCCGAAGCCGGACGCTCAACCAAATGAGCCACCCAGGCGCCCCCAAGAAAAGAGGAATTCTTAAAATATTTAGGCAGGCAAGTCAAGAGCTCGGAGTGGCTGGCAAGGCATACGGGAAGGAGAGGTAGTTTCCAGTGTGCAGCCGAAGGGGGCTGGCTCCATTATCTGAGACAGAAAGAACTACAGTAGTCTTCGAGCAGAAGTGATGCTGCTTAGTTCAGTTTTAGACATGTTAAGCTGAGATTCTAGAGAACACCCAAAAGGAGATATGCAACAGAGAGTTAAATACCTGACTACAGATTTCAGGAAGGAGGTAAAATATTGATACACACTCAGTATCTGAAGCTGTAAAACAGAAAACGCTGCCCAAAGATAGTATAAAGACTGGTCTACAGTTAAAATTCTGGGGAATACAAATGTGGAAATACTGGAGTAGAGGTAAGCGAGTGAAGGAGGAAAAAAAATTAGAATTGTACAAACTGAAAAAAGAAAAGTATCAAGAAGCAGGGTTCCATTCGTGGGAGACTGGTAGGGCAGAAACCAAACTGAAGCGAACAAATGGAAGACAAGGAAGTAGCCCCCCAGAGAACAGAAACTGCTCTTTCCAGAACAGATTCAGAAAGGAAAGGGCAGAGTACGACAGTGTAGACAGACATAGTTTCTAAAGAAAATATGCTGCTTGAGTTATTTGTTTTCAGACGACCTAGATTTACACAGGTTTGTACCTAGTAGGTGCAAGAAAGGTTAAAATTTTTAGGAAAAAAAACAAAGGGAAAAAATGAGCTACATGATAGATCAAGACAGAAGAAGAGACTGGAGAGGAAGGAGTTCCAGGGCCCAGAGTAAGAAGTCTGCCCACAGAAGTAGGGACTGCCTTGTCCTGACGAGAGAGGGGAGAGAGTAGGAATGGGCAGAGCATAGTAGAAAAGTAAAATAGAAGGCACGTTTGCAGAATGAGGGACTTGAGAAAAATGGAAGGGGCTATACCCAAGAAAGGAAGCAGGATTATTAAGTAGGCTGCACTCAGAGCTCAGCAGAGGCTGGAGAGGAAGATCACGCTGCTTTTGCAGCAGTGCTCAGCCGTCCAGAGGGCTGACAGTTCAAGCGAGCCAGGCTCAGAGGGTAAGAGGCCAAGGAAATTACAGGATATTGGCAATACGGGGGTTTGAAGTGATGGAACATCAGGTCTGATCAGGAAAGAAGCAAAGAAAGAAGAGGGCTGATGAAATGGAAAAACTGGAGGAAAAAAAGGAACAGGAGGACTCTGTAAGGTTAAAGAATAGGCTCAGTATGAGTGAGAGACTAGACACTGGAGCGACGGGAAGTTGTGGTCAATCTTCCGACACAGAGGGGGACTTTTTAATGTGGAGCTCTCTTGCTCTCTTGCACATCTCTGACTCCTCCTCCAGAACCACAAACTCCTAGGCAAGTGGAAAGGCAAGACACTAGGTATTCTGCATTTATGACCACCAGATTAATATTTGGAAACCACATCTGAGTTATGTAAGACTTAATAATGTGCACTAATACTGTGAATACTTGAGAAAAACCATATGATCTCACCATCTCACCCAACCAATTCATTACTCAGCAAAAACCCAGACGGACCCCGCTCCCTCGAGAAAGCAACATAGCCGAGATCACATTCAAGAACAAAAGGCAGCTACCGTTTGGGAAGACGGGTGCTGCACCAAGTTGGGTGAACATTTTATGTTACCTTTTTAATGTTTGTTTATTTTGAGGGGGGAGGGGCAGAGAGAGAGGGAGACATAGAATCCAAAGCAGGCTCCAGGATCTGAGCCATCAGCACAGAGCCCAACACGGGGCTTGAACTCACAAACCATGAGATCATGACCTGAAGCTTAACTGACTGAGCCGCCGCCAAGGCGCCTCTGAATATTTTAAATTTGTAAACACTGGTTTAGTTTAATTAAAGCCATCTGTCCTGATTCTTTGAAGGGGACAGCAGCTCAGGAGGCAACATGACTGCATTCAAGAAAACAATTAAAATACCTTGCTCTAAAAGAATATAATCTGTGGGGGAGAGAGGAAGGGGAATATAATTTGTGAATGTTTTTTTTAATGTTTTTACTTTTTTTAAAAAGTTAAACCTCAACTTACCTAGATTTAGCCATTAATATTCTTAGCCTCTTCAGCAGCATCAGGACCTTAATCATACTTCAAAATACCATGTTTTCTTTGTTTGCTGACTTAACCTAGAAACAGAAAAAAGTCAAGAATTTATTTCTCTTAAGGCAATGATTTACCTTTTAAGCCTTCCAGCAGCACTGTTAGTTCAGTTAATCTATTTAAATAAACTCAGAAGTATAAAAATCTGATAAATATAGATTTGTAAAATTAATATGACACGTACATGTTATCATTCACAGAGCCTTTTCAAAGGAAGAAGTAAACATGCTACAGTCTAAGTTCTAGGATGTGGATCAAAACCTTTCTAAGTCACTGACAGGCTTCTCCACTCCAGCTGTGACACAGGACAACTCGCTTCTCTACGCTCATCTCCTCAGCCATCAGATGAGAGGTCAAACTAAACCACCTCCAACGTTCCGTTCCAGCTCTAAAAGCCCGCTTCATCCGTGGCAGGTGGATTCTCCACTTCCAGTCATTTTTTTTTAATGTTTATTTATTTTTGAGAGACAGAGAGAGACAGCACGAGTAGGGGAGGGCCAGAGAGAGGGGAAGACACTGAATCTGAAGCAGGCCCCAGGCTCTGAGCTGTCAGCACAGAGCCTGATGCAGGGCTCAAACCCATGAACCATGAGATCATGACCTGAGCTGAAGCCAGACGCTTAACCGACTGAGCCACCCAGGCGCCCCTCCAGTCACTTTTCTGAAAGCCTACCCAAAGAGCAGACTCTCTAGAGCCCACCTGCTGTGCCTCCCTAGTCTACTAGACCCTTCCAGAACCAAATCAGAGAGTCAGTCACTAGGAAACGGTAGATATGAACAAGCAGGCCATAAGGTAACAGGACAATAATATAAATTATAGCAATAAGTTATAATCTAGAGTTTCAATATACTTTTGGGAAATTTCTGGTCAATCTATTCCCTTTTTGTAACACAGAAATAAAACTTAAACATGGGCACTAACATTTACTGAATAATTACACTGTATCAGGCATTAGGGGTTTTGCAAATAGTCCCATTTTAATCCATGTATTAACTAGAGTTAACAAATGACTGATTTCTAAAATGAACATTTCCAGGTATGCCTGGCCGGCTCAGTCTGTGGGTGTCTGATTCTTGATTTCGGCTCAGGTTATGATCCCAGGATCATGGTCGTGGGATTGAGCCCTGCATTGGGCTCTGCACTGAGCACAGAGCCTACTTAAGATTCTCCCTCTCTCCCTCTCCATCCCTCTTCTCTCTCTCTCTCTCTCTCTCTCTCTCTCTCTCTCTCTCTCTCTGCACCTGAGTGGCTCAGTGGGTTAAGTGTCCAGCTTTGGCTCAGGTCATGACCTGGCAGATTGTGGGTTTGAGCTCTGTGTTAGGCCCTATGCTGACAGTTCAGAGCCTGGAGCCTGCTTCAGATTCTGTGTCTCCCTCTCTCTGCCCCTACCCAACTCACACACACACACTCTCTCTCTCTCTCTCAAAAATAAATAAACATTAAAAAAAAAGATTCTCTCTCTCCTTCTCCCCCTCCCCTTCACTCTCTCATAAATTTAAAAAAAATAATAATAAAATAAAATAAATTTAAGAAAACACAAAAAGAACATTTCCAAATCATGCAAACAAAATTTGTTTCCACATGCAAACAAACTTTACAATTCTGGACTTCAAACCTAGATACAAAATCAGCAATTTGGCCAGGTATTTATGCCTCTCATAAGCTGCTGCTACAGCCCATGTTAGAGCAAGCAGCCACCCAGTGCCTCAGCTTTAGCACACCCTTCCTTTCTCCAAGAGATTAACATATATCATGCTTTTTGGCTTGTAAAATTACGTGGCTAATTCCAACATAAATCATTGCTCTTACACAAATACGTATTGTTTGTTCATCTCTCTCTCCTAAGATTAGCCAATTAGCTCGGGAAAATCTCTCTTCCTCTTCTTATTCATTCCACTTATAAGCATCTCACAACTCCCATCCTGAAATAAATTTAATCATAGTAAATATGACTGAAAGAAGTGATAGTGAGGGACTACCTGGGTGGCTCAGTCGGTTGAGCATCTGACTTCAACTCAGGTCATGATCATGGTTGGTGGGTTCGAGCCCCATGTCAGGCTCTGTGCTGACTGCTTGCTCAGAGCCTGGAGCCTGCTTTGGATTCTGTGTCTCCTTTTCCCTCTGCCCCTTCCCCACTCATGCTCTGTCTCACTCTGTCTCTCAAAAATAAATGAATGTAAAAAATACACACACACACACACACACACACACACATTTAAGAGAAGTCATCCTTCTATAACCCTATATCAAGGAATAGTCTTGAGTTTTAAAATAAAATATATTAAAGAATCAGTGTACCAATCTACAAGGCTCTGGAAAATATTAAAAAGCCTCCAACAAAATCTTTAAAAACTTTTTATTCTGTCCCATCTTCAGTCCTCTTTTTTTTTCTTCCTAATTTTTTTATTTGAGTAAAAGACACATAATGTAAAACTGATTATCCTGTCTTTAAGTGCACACTTTAGTAGAGTTAAATATATTCAATATTGTTGTGCAATCAGTATCTAGAACGTCTTCATCTTACAAGACTGAAACTCTGTACCCATTAAATAGCTCACTTCCCCTCCCAGCTAATGCTGGCGACCACCATTCCACTTTGTTTTTAGGAGTTTGACTACTCTAGGTACCGCACATAAATTAGACCACAGTATTTATCCTTTGTGTGCCTGCCGTATTTCACTAGGCAGAATATCCTTAAAGTTCATCCATGCTGTAACAGGTGTCACAATTTTCTTTAAAAGCTGGAACAATATTCCATCATACACACACACACACACACACACACACACACACACACACACACACACACCAAATTTTGCTTATCCATTCATTTGTTGATGGGCATTTATCTACCTTTTAGCTCCTGTGAATAATGCAGCTGCTGACATGAATGTACAAATCTCTCTCTGAGACTGCTTTCAATTCAATGTTGCTGATCACATGGTAATTTTATTTTTTAGTTTGTGAGGAACTACTGTTTTCCACAGCAGCTGTACCACTGACATTCCCACGAGCAGTGCGTAAGAGCTCCAGTTTCTCCACATCCACATCCACACCAACATTTGTTGATATTAGCCATCCTAATGAGTATAAGATGTCATCTCAATCTCCAGTTTTGATTTGCATTTCCCTAATAATTCACGATCTTGAGCATCCTTTTATGTGCTTAGTAATCATTCATATAAATCTTCTTTGGCTTTTAAAATGTCTATACAAGTCCTTGGCCTATTTTTGAGTTGGTATGTTCTTTTGTTTTGGACTTTGAAACATTTTTTAAGTTTATTTATTTACTTTGAGAGAGACAGAGAGAGTGAAGAGGGGAGGGGCAGAGGGAGGGGGGAGCGACAGAGGAAGAGGTAGAGAGAGAGAGAATCCCAAGCAGGCTCCGTGCTGTCAGTGTGGAGCCTGATATGGAGCTCAAACTCACGAACCATGAAATCACGACCTGAGCTGAAACCAAGAGTTGAACGTTAACTGACTGAACCACTCAAGTGCCTGCCCCTGTTGTGGACTTTCAGAAGTTCTCTATATATTTTGGATATTAATTCCTTGCCAAATATATGGTTTTCAAATATTTCCCCCCATTCCATGAGTTGCCATTTTCAGTCTGTTGAATAGTACAAAAAAATTTTTTTTTCATTAAGTCCAATTTGTCTATTTTTGCTTTTGTTGCCTATGCTTCTGGTGTCATACCCAAGAAGGCAGTGCCAGATCCAATGTTGTGATGCTTTTATTTAGTGGTTTTGGTTTTTTATAAGACTTACTATATTGTTTTATGTTATATTTAGGTCTTTGATCCTTTTTGAGTTAATTTTTATATGGGTGTTAGATGAGGGTACAAGTTCATTCTTTTGCGTGTGAATATCCAGTTTCCCCACCATCAAAAAGACCGTCCTTTCCCCCACTGAATGGTACTGATACTTCTGTCAAAACTTAGTTGACCATATGTGTGAGGGTCTGTTTCTGGATTCTCTATTCTATTCCACTGACCTATTAAGTCTATCTTTATGCCAGTACCATACTATTTGATTACTGTAGTTATGTAATAAGTTTTGAAATCTAGAATGTGAGTCATCCAGGTTTGCCTTTTTTAAAAATATTTTTTTAATGTTGATTTATTTATTTTGAGAGAAAAAGAGAGTGTGAGCAGGGGGAGGAAGACAGAGAGAGAAGAGAGGGAATCTCAAGTAGGCTCTGTGCATCAGCACAGCTCAATCTCACAAACTGAGATCAGGACCTGAGGTGAAATCAAGAGTTGGATGCCTAACCAACTAAGCCACCCAGGCAACCCCTATTCTTTTTCAAAAGATGTTTTGGCTATTCTGGGTCCCCAGAGAGTCTATATAATTTTTAGGATGGGTTTTTCTATTTTTGAAAAAAACGCCACTGGATTTTTATAGGGGTTGCATTGAATCTGCAGCACTTTGTGAACAGTACTCACATTTTAATAATATTACATCTTCTAGTCCATGAACACAGGGTGTATTTAGTTATGTCTTCTTTAATTTCTTTCAGCAATGTTTTATAGGTTTTATTGTACAAGTCTTTCACTACTTTGGTGAACTTAACTCGTAAATATTTTATCCTTTTTGATGCTGCTGTAAATGAAACTGTTTTTGTAATCTCCTTTCAGATTGTTCACTATTAGAATATAGAGATGTAACCAGTTTTTGCATACTGACTTTGTATCCTAGTATTTGCTGTATTTATTAGTCCTAAAAATGGAATCTTTCAGTACATATAAGATCATATAATCTGCAAACAGACAGTTTTACTTCTTGCTTTCCAATTTGGATGCCTTCTATTTCTCTTTCTTGCCTAACTGCTCTGGCTAGAACTTCCAGTACTATGTTGAATAAAAGCGGTGAAAGCAGGCATCATTGATTTGTTCCATTCTTAGAGGAAAGGCTTTGAGTCTTTCAGTACTGAGTATGATGTTCACCACATGTTTTTCAGAGATGGCTTTTATTATGTGGAGGTAGTTTCCTCCTATTCCTCATTTTTTAAATGTTTCTATGATGAAAAAGTATTGAATTTTGTCAAATGCTTCTTCTGCATCAGCTAAGATGATCATGTGGGTTTTTTCCCCTACATTTTTCATTAACGTGGTATATTACCTTGATTGGTTTTTCTATGTTGTATCACTCTTGCATCCCAAGAATAAATCCCACTTTGTATGTGGAATTTAATACGTTGCTAATTTCTGTTTGCTAGTATTTTGTGAAGGATTTTTGCATCGATGTTCCTAGGGATACTAAGGGATACCCAGTGGAGCTCAGTCAGTGGAACATGCGACTCTTGATCTTGGGGTTGTGAGTTCAAGCCCCATGTTGGGTATAGAGATTACTTAAAAACAAAATCTTAAAAAAATAAAGGGATCTTGGTCTGTAGTTTTCTTTTCAGTGTCTTTGTCTGGGTTTGGCATCAGGATAATGCTGTCCTCATAGAATGAATTGAGAGGTGTTCCCTCTTTTTCAGTTTTTTGGAAAAGTTTCAGAAGGGCTCAAATATTAATATTAATTCTTTAAATGTTTAGTAGAATCCATCAGTGAAAACTATCCCCTTCTAGTCAGGATATTTTTGATTACTAGTTCAATCTCCTTACTAGTTATAGGTCTATTCAGATTTTCTACATGTGATTGTCTTGGTCGGTTTCATTTTTAGGAATCTGTCCTTCATCGATATACAATTGTTCATGGTACTACGATCTTTTTTGCTTTGGTAGAATCAGTAATGTCTCTACTTCCATTTCTTAATTTAGTAATTTGAATCCTCCCTCTTTTTCCTTAGTCCATCTAACTTAACATTTGCCAATTTTGTTGCTCTTCTTAAAGAAATCAACTTTTTAATTTCATTGGTTTTTCTTTTTTTCTATTCTCCATATCATGTATCTCTGCTCTAAACTTAATTATTTCCTTCCTTTTGTTAGCTTTGGTTTTAGTTTGTTATTCCTTTCCTAGTTTCTTAAGTTATAAAGTTAGGTTGTTATTTTGAAGTCTTTTTAATTTTTTAATGTAGGCATTTATAGTTGTAAGTTTTCCCCTTGGTACTGCTTCCTCTGGATCCCATTCTTTTTGGCATGTTTCTATTTTCATTTATCTCTAAGTATTAGCTAATTTTCCTTGTGATGTCTTCTTTGAGCCACTCGTTGTTTAAAAATGTGTTGTTTACTTTCCAGAATTTTGTGATTTTCTTCCAGTTTTCCTTCTGTTGTTGATTTCTAACTTCATCCCATACAGTTAGAGAAGATCCTTTTATAATATCTATATTTTAAAATGTATTAAGACTTCATCTATAGCCTTACATATGATCTATCCTGAAAAATGTCCCATGTGTACTTAAGAAAAACGTGGATGCTACTCTTGTTGGGTAGAGTTTTGTCTGTTAGATCTAGTTGGTTATGCCCTCTAGTTCCTCACTTATATTATCTAGTTATTCTATCCATTATTGTGAGTAGGGTATTAAGTCTCCAACTACTATTGTAAAACTGTCTATTTCTCCCTTCAGTTCTGTCCAATTTTACTTTGTATATTTTGATGATCTGTCATTAGATACATAAATGTTTATAATTGTTATACCTTCTTATTCTGTTGAATATTTTATTAACATTATAATATTCTTGTCTCTTATAACTTTTTTAAATATATAGTCTACTTTATCTGATATTAGTACAGCCAAGTCTGACCTCATTTGGTTACAATTCACATGCAATATATATTTCTACCTTTTCACTTTCAATCTATTGGATCTCTAAAGTGAGCCTTTTGTAGCCAGCATATAGTTGGATCATGTGTTTTTATCCATTCTGCCAATGTGTCTTGATTAGAAAGTTTAATGAATTTACAATTAAAGTAATTACTGGTAAGGAGGGACTTCTGTAATTTTGCTATTTGTTTTCTATATGCCTTAAGATTTTTTGTCCCTCATTTTCTACATTACTATTTTCTTTTGGGTTTAGGTGATTTTATTTTTTTCAGTGAAATGTTTAAATTTCTTTCTAATTTCCTTTTGTATGTATTTCTATAGATATCTTCTTTGTGGTTATCATGGGGATTAGATCACACCCTAAAGTTATAATAATCCAATGTGAATTTATACCAGCTTAACATCAATAATATATAAAAACTGCTCACGCTATAGCTCCATCCCCACTCCTTTCCAGTTACTGATGTCCCAAAGCTCTATCTTTATATACAGTGTGTCCAAATAAACTAATAATTCTTTTTTAATGTATTAGTCTATCATGTAGAAAACAAAAGAATTACAAGCCAAAATTATAATAGTATAGTATAGCCTTTTTTCACCTTTAAATGTGACTAATCTCTTAATTATGTAGAAAACAAAAAGTGCGGTTATAAATCTTTGTTGCAACAGTACTAGCTTTTATAATTCCCCTGTATTTATCTCTAGTGAGATCTTCATTTCTCCATATGGCTTCGTTACTGTCTAGAATCCTTTCAGTTCACTCTGCAGAACTCCCTTGCACATTTCTTACAGAGCAGGTCTAGTGGTAACGAAGCTGCAGAAGCAGCTTTTGTTTATCTGGGAATGTCTTAACTTCTCCCTTATTTTTAGAGAACAGTTTTTCCAGATATAGAATTCTTGGTTGGCAGTTTTTCTCTATGTCTCTTTATTTTTGAAAGAGAGAGAGAGACACCCAGTGTGAGCAGGGAAGGGGCATAAAGAGAGGGAAACACAGAATTTGAAGCAGACTCCAGTCTCTGAGCTGTCAGCACAGAGCCCGACTCAGAGCTCAAACTCACGAACTGTGAGATCATGACCTGAGCCGAAGTCAGATGCTTAACCAACTGAGCCACCCAGGTGCCCCAGGCAGTGTTTTCCTTTTAGCAGTTTAAATATATAAGCCCACTGGTATCTGACCTCCAAAGTTTCTAATGTACAATTTGCCGATCATCTTTTTGAGGATGTCGTGTATGTATTATCTCCCAATGGAATGGGAGATAATATTTGCAAATGACATATCAGATAAAGGGGTAGCATCCAAAGTCTATAAGAACTTAACAAACTCAACACCTGAAAAACAAATAATCCAAGTATGATTTGCTTCTCTCTTGCTACTTTGAAGATTTTTTTTTATGTTTGGCTTTAGGAAGTTTAATTAAAATGTGGTTTGATATGGTGGTCCCTATCAAAATAACACCAACATTCTTCACAGAGCTAGAACAGACAATCCTAAAATTAGTATGGAAGCAGAAAAAAAAAATCCAAATAGCTAAAGCAATCTTGAAAAAGAAAATCAAAGCTAGAGGCACCACAATCCTGAACTTCAAGTGTATTACAAAGCTATAATCATTAAGACAGTATGGTACTGGCACAAGAGCAGACACTCAGATCAATGGAACAGAACAGAGAACCCAGAAACGGACCCACAAACATATGGCCAACGAATCTTTGACAAACCAGGAAAGAAATATTCAATGGAATAAAGAATAGTCTCCAGCAAATGGTGCTGGAAAAATGGTGCTGCTATATGCAGAAAAATGAACCTGGACCACTTTCTTACACCATACACAAAAATAAACTCAGAATGGATGAAAGACCTAAATGTAAGACAGGAAGCCATCAACATCTTCAAGGAGAAAGCATGCTAAAACCTCTTTGACCTTGGCCACAGCAACTTCTCATTCAACCTGTTTCCAGAGGCAAGGGCAACAAAAGCAAAAATGAACTATTGGGACCTCATCAAAATAAAAAGCTTCTGCACAACGAAGCGAACAATCAGCAAAACTAAAAGACAACCAATGGAATGGGAGATAATATTTGCAAAAGACATTATCAGATAAAGGGGTAGCATCCAAAGTCTATAAGAACTTAACAAACTCAACATCCAAAAAACAAATAATCCAGTGAAGAAATGGGCAAAAGACATGGATAGACATTTCTCCAAAGAAGACATCCAGATGGCCAACCAACACATGAAAAAATGTTCAACATCACTCATTATCAGGGAAATACAAATCAAAACCACAACGAGATACCACCTCACACCTGTCAGAATGGCTAACATTAACAACTCAGGCAACAGATGTTGGTGAGGATGTGGAGAAAGAGGATCTCTTTTGCACTGCTGGTGGGAATGCAAACTGGTGTAACCACTCTGGAAAATAGTATGGAGGTTCCTCAAAAAATTAAAAATAGAACTACCCTATGACCCAACAATTGCACTACTAGGTATTTATCCAAAGGATACAGGTGTGCTGTTTTAAAGGGGAACATGCACCCCAATGTTTATAACAGCACTACTGACAATAGCCAAAGTACGGAAAGAGCCCAAATGTCCATCAATGGATGAATGGATGAAGAAGATGTGGTGTATATACATATAATATATACAAACAGGAAGGGGGGATGGGATGTGGTATATACACATATAATACATAAAAACAGGGAGGTCTTTTCTGGGCCTTTTTCTGGGTATGTGTGGTCACTTTTGAAATTTCCCTATATATGCAGTTGTTTTAGAATGTTGTAGTCTTTAATGTCTGTTTCCCAAAGGGGGGGGGGGGGAGAGAAAATTGAATGGGGCAAAAGAAGGTGCTAGCCTTTTCAATCTCCCAGAAGTCACTTCAGCTGGAGGGGAGGGGCTTGCAACAGCAGGGAGAGATTCAACAACAGTGGTTGGTTGCCCACTTTTTTTGTGTGAACTTCTGTGATCAGAAGCAGCAGCCAGTGACTCCAGCACAGATTTCTGACATTTGGAAGAGAGGATTCTTTTTGCCAATCTTGGCTCTTTCAAGCTGCACAGGACTGGGAGAAGAGGATGGGTAGCTGTGCTAAGAGCTGAATCTGATGGAAATTAATCACAATTAATAGCCAAGCCTTCTCCTGGCAGATGCAAATCTTCAATAACTCCAAAGTACCAAAACTGTTGCCCTGGCAGTACATAAGATTCTGCCAGGGCAACAGTTGCCTAGGTGGAGAGATCCATTCCTGATTCTTCCTATTTCACCATGTTCCCAAAATTCTCACTGAACGTCTTTTTGAGTATCAAAATATATTCATTTCATTATTTTAGTACTTAATTATTATTATTGCCAAAGTACTGTGAAGTGTTTTGCTTGCTTTTTCTGTTTTTTCAATGCATATATTCAGTATGTCAGTTGTACATGGATTAATAGACTTTATGTGCCTCATTTACAAAAATATACAAAAACACATCAGTTTGGTAACTGATATACCAAAGCACTCCTGGAATGAACATAGCCCAATGGATCACTGTGCCCTGCCTTTGACTCAGAAACATGAATGCCTTAGATACTTTCCATGTCTTCTAAACTGTCTAGTTTCTTCCCAGTAGCAAAAGGCTTAGAACCAAAAGGTGATTTGGAGGTAGACTATATGGAGCCATAATCTTGTGGTAACATGGATATTACCTTGTACAATGCATACTGTATCAGATCAACTATGATTCCACACTCAAGAAGAATACAATGATTTTACCCCAGGAAAATTATCAAGAAGTTAAAAATTATTATCTACCAACACTTTATTCTTTTATAGCAAACTGATTTTAGAGCCCTCACTATATGCTAGACATACATTCACTTGGATTATCTCAATCTACACAACCACCCTATGAGGTAGGTACTATTATTATTTCTGTGGTCCAAATGAGAGCAAGGCTTCAAGAAGTCAGGCAGCTTTCCCAAGTCAATAGTTGATAAGAAGATCCAGAATTAAATCCAAATCTGACTCCAAAGCCCAAGCTCTTATTACTTAATATATATAAAATGCTTAAAACAGTGCCTAGTATATAGTAAGCAATAATAGATGTTAGCCACTGAAATAATAACAATAATTTACTTTCAAATAATGTTTTAAATGGCAGTCAGTCAACCTCTCTGTGCCTAAGTTTCCTCATGTAGAAGATTAGGACACCTATTTCACAACGTTATTGTGAAAACCAAACAAATTCTAGTTATAAAAACATTTAGAAAAATATATAGTGTTTAAAAAGACAAGAAATTATTGTATTACCACTATAGGTAAAAATCTCCTATAATACAAAGGAGCCTTTTGCTCTGTAAGCACAGGAGCCTAGAACTTAAGCACTATCCTCATAACAAGAGTTACATTAATAAATTTAGTAAAGCTGTCCTAAATTATTCCAATATGATTCCTGCAGAATGACAAGCAAAGGGAACACTGAACTCTATTCATGAGTGTGATTATAAATCTGGTGCTTGGGAAGGTATATTTGCTCTTTCAGTTCACTAGCACTGTGGGTGAATTTGGCTTATACCACAGTAGTTCTGTTCAAATGTAGCCAGGACAGAATATCTATAGTTAGAAGCATAGCAATATAACTCTAAATTTGGGGCACAGCTAACTCCACATTTAATTATAATAAGACAATCAAGAGAATGGCGTTCAAAAACCTTGTTCTTTGTGTCAGTGGTCTGATTGTTTATTTTTAAGACTTCTGGGGAAGGTCTTTTTTTTTTTTTAATTGATTCATATTAGTTTTCTGCTTATTCTTAACACCGCTAAGGAATTTTTAGTATTTATATTATTCAAAGGAAGTGTTAAAAAAACAAACAAGAAACAAGCTAAGGGGAGAGATTTCTCAGTATATTTTGCTAGTCACCAAAACCAGAGCCATTCTGTGAAAAGGACACCTGCAAGTTTTTTTTGTTAGCTGAAAATTTAAAGCACACATGAACACACAAAACCAAAAAGTACCCAACTATCTTTTAAGCTTCTACCCATGAATATGGTTATGTCTGCATATTCCTAAGTAAATTTTTCTTCCTTTAGGTTTTTTCATTTTACAAAGGGCTATGGTGGCGAACCACTTTTCAATTCAGAACCCTCTAATCACCCCACTCCTTTTTAAACTTTTCAAAAAATTTTTTAAAAAAAAGCTCTTCAAAAATTAATTACATTACTTACAAATCACTTCAATATCTGGTACTTTATTTTCTGGAAACTCTTTATGTCTAATCTAAATTCCTGGTACTGCAATTTAAACCAGATTCCTCTCATTTCTGTTTTCTCTGTAAGAGATAAGTAAAACCAGGATGATCAAGAAAAAGAAAGCACATACCTATGTATATTTAAACTGTTAGCAATTCATTTTCTTGTGAATAAATCTAAAATATTAACAAGGTAACATTTTCTTATTTTAGAATTGCTTGCCTTAAGCTAATTCCTTAGCAGATAACAATGGTTTGTGAACAGCTATCAAATGAGTTCATTCTTTTCTCCATCTTCACGCTGAAGCATTCAAGTACTTCCTGAGCACCAATTCTCTTTACCAGGCACAGAGTTAAATGCTAGGAAATAAGATACAGACACATTCACTAATTTCAAGGAGCTTGCTGTTTAGTAAGGGAAACAGACAAGAAAATGAAAAAATGACTGAGTTGCAAGCCCAGAGGCCAGTGCCATCCAAACATTTAACTCAGAGCAAAGACAAGTGATAGGAGGCCTCCTGGGAAAGGTGACCTCTAAGTCAAGTCCTAAAAGACAGAGGGGAGTTTGCTAGGGGATGGGCAATCCAGATCAAGAAGAGTACATGCAAAAGCACAGAAGCCTAAAAGGACATGGCCTGCTCCAGATGCAGTAAGTAATTTCTTAGCTGGAAGGTAGGGTGTGGATGGAAAAATATTGATAGGTAGGAAGATAGACCCATGCCATTTCCTGGGGGGCCAGTTTGTACTTTCACAGTTCACATTTTCCCTTATAATCTGAAAGATGCCACTCTTTTCTTAACCAAGATACTGTTCTATAGAGGCAGAAAATCTACAGTGCATACAAGGAGAACCTGTAATTCCTAAGAACACAGTCAGTGGTGTTTTACTTTCTATGATGCCCAAAGTCTAACAGCATCCATCTATAAACACAATTATTCTCCTAGCAGCACCTGGACCTGCCTGCAGTGAGTGTCGCTGGAGGATGATGACCTAAAGTTCAGATACTTCTTCTGCCTAAAAAAAAAAAAAGTTACCCACTTTGACCTCATATTTCACACTGAATTTGAAAAAGTCACTTTCATCTTAAGAATGAAATAAAAGCATCTATAGCTATATCTGTAGTATCTACCTACCTACCTACCAACAACTGTGTGTGTACTTAGCAAATACTGAGAAAATGGTACTAAAATGGCTTGCTAGAAATAAAAGAGAAATTAAAATGGAAGATTGTATAATATACCACTCCATCTTTAATTATACTGGTCATAATTCAATCCTGGAATCATCTATAATTTTGGAATATACTTATACTTAAAAACACTGGTGATGAAATTTATACAGTTAAGTCTGAGTGTCCACAATCTCTGACCGAAGACATAAAACACAACTACCCATGTGCAAACCCAGAAGACGAGTCACTCTGCTCTAGCTAAGTCAACAATGTGCATCAGGACCAATGGCAACAATCCCAGCATCTTCAATTACAGGAAAAAAATATCATCAGCCTTAGGATATCAACCCTTGGTTGAGTACTTTATATTGCAATATAAAAATACATACAAGGAAATCAAATACCATCCTCCAGAAACATCAAAGTGACGAACAGTCTCTATGAGAGATCACATAGCTCTCTCCACTAAAATTCCACAGACTGCACCACAGAAAGCAGACATATAGCAGTAAGAAAGTATAGGCATTCGCCAGTAATGCCTGAAAATTGGAATTAAATATATTTGATCTTATGGAAATGGTACATTCGATTTTCTGTAGATATTGTGTAACAAAACTCCATGTTTGGATTCTTCAACTCAGTTATTTCTATATATTAATTTATACAACTGTATCAAATTAACAAATGATAGCTTAACCCTCATAACAAACTTCTAGCTTATAAATTTAATAATAGACAGTTGTCCACTAGCCGAGACAGAACTCTAGCACAATAAACACTTAACCTATGAGGTTTTACTAAACTGAGCAACAGTAAGAGATAAAACCTAAGTATCAATTTTACAGAGTTTTTCTTAGTAGGGTACACCTAACAGTTCTTAGAAAGCATTTGGCTTTATTCTTTAAAACAACGAAACACTAAAAGCAAGCCACACTAACTTCAAACTTCATGTGAAATATGCAATTTATTCAGGATCAATCAAAGCATAAACATCCATTAAACAATATAACACGGCATCTTTGCTTTTTATATTATATGCTTAACCTAGAACTAAATAAACATTAATGAAAAGGAAATAAAGTGGTAATTTAAAAAATGAATATAAGTGGAATATACCATAAATCTGCATTTCCAAACACAGATGGGTATCATGCTAGTATGAGACTCTTACTAAGAGCCTAAATATTGACTGTGTGTACACAGAACGCATACATACAGTCTGCTTACAGTAAGGTTAGCCAAATGCCAATCAAGTCTAAATAACCCTCAAA
>PJEM01000764.1:23278-116184 GCA_004023845.1 Helogale parvula
CCCCCCCCCCGCCGACACACAATGTTAACCAGAAATATGTACATCAGAGTACATCTATCCATTTATGGGGCCATTAATAAGCATTGTTTAAAGAACATTTAATGACCCAAAAACATTCATGGTATAAAGTTAAGCAGGAAAAAAAAAGAACAGATCTGTTCTTTTAAAATGCAATATGGTATCCTGGATTGGATTCTAGAACAGAAAAAGGACATTTGTGGATAAATTGGGGAAATCCAAATAAAGTCTGTAGTTAATAGTATTGTGCCAGTACTAATTTCTTAGTTTTGAAATATGTGTCACAGTAACTATATAAGATTAACATTAGGGAAGGGGCGCGAGGGTGGCTCAGAAAATTAAGCATCCAACTCTTGATTTCACCTCAGGTCATGAGCTCATGGTTTCTGAGTTTGAGCCCCACATCGGGGTCTATGCTGACGCTGTGGAGCCTGCTTGGGATTCATTCTCATTCTCTCTCTCTCTCTTTCTCTCTCTCCTTAACATCAGGGATAGCCAGGTAAACGGTAAATGAGAATCTCTGCAGTATCTTTTCAACTTTTCTGTGATTCTAAAATTGTTCCAGGAAAAAAAAGTTTATTTTAAAAATGACTTTGTGTCCAGTAGCAAATATAAGAGGCTTCTCATTTTAAAAAATAACATTCACACTTATTTCTCTCTCCCACATGTATACAAATACATATATACAGAAAAAAAGACTACACTAAAACACACTAAACTATTAATATTTGGTTCACTGATGGTAGGATGAAAAGCTCATTTTTATATTTTCTACAGTGTGAATTACTTTTATAATCAACAATAAATTATTGACTAAAGAATACACAAATCAATACTTTTATTAAAGACTTCTTTTGAAAGAAAAGCTATAATGTCTAAGCAGAGCCCAATGGCAGACTATATACAAAACAGGTTAGGACAGAGTGTGGAGAACACAGTGGCCAGGGGAAACTGCCAGAAGTATTTAAGTAGGCATAACCTGATTAGTAAATGTTGGAAACCTGCCAATACACAGAACTTAAAATCCACTCAGAGGCTAAAGGTGCTCACAGCCAGCAAAATTGTGCTCAGAATTCACATGTCTTAGGGGAATGTCCTGAAGGGGCCCCACAATACTAAGAATTTATGGAGATATATAGCTTGGGTTTATTCCAAACAAACAAAAAAATGCAGTTGGGGGCACCTTCCTGATTCAGTTGGTGGAGCATGTGACCCTTGACCTTAGCGCTATGAGTTCAAGCCCCGCACTGGATGTAGAGATTACTTAAAAAAATAAAATCTTAAAAAAAAAAATACAGTTGGACATCTGGTACACAACTACCCACTGAGAGCTTCTAGAAACATCCTTCAGTACCATGATGTGCTCTTGAGGTATTTCTCCTCTACTTCTTCCTTCTCTTGCACCTTCCTACAATCTTTGCCCAATCCTTTGCCCTAAGGCCTAAAATGTCATTCCAGTGCCACTTAGCACCATGGGTAGAAGGATCAGGATCTAGAGATCACTGGGATTACACAACCAAATCCTATTTCAGATGTTTATGTTCTAGAACCCCATTAAGCAATAAAAAGAGACAATTAATAACAAATGTTTCCCAATCAAAATGAAAAATTAAAATACATTTTGTCCCTTAGAGGAAGTGCCAGTGGAATCAGACTGCATTCTGACAGAGTTTCTTCGAAGCTGTAATCAGAGTGATTTACCTGTATCAGACTGTCTATCCCTACCAAAATAGCACTATGTGGCTGGTTCTGCATTTTGCATGTTTTTAAAAACATTTTTTTTAATTCTTACTTTGTTTATGGTCACCCTCATTCTCAGTTGATAGTATAGCAGGTCCTAGAACTGTCACTTAAAACATTTATGTGCATTTTTTTACCCTTGAATCCTTATTTTAAATCTATAATCAGATAACTAAGCCCATTAGGTACAAAATCTAGCCCTATACTCAGAGACAAAGGAATATTCTATGTCAAAATACATGATCTTTACTTCATTAGCTTTATAACAGCGATTTTAAGAATCAGAAGCCTTTTTTGCTTACTTTCTAGTCTTAGTTATGTTTAAGAAAGAAGAGGCTACGAAAAAGTGACCCTCAAGTATGAAGGCCACTATATTACTGCTGTTGCTATTATTTTAAATAAAAATGGAGATATACACTATTTTTCATCAAAGCTAAGACACAATTGATTTTAAAGCTGATATTTTATATACTACTAAGAAAAAAATTTGCCACCTGAGCTATGACACACCACTGATTATAGGGTACACCCAAATTTCAGTGAATAAAATTGGAAAAAGTTTCTTAGAATCAATGTAGTATATAGTCAAGAAAACTATCACGTTATTACAAATAACACTAAGGGAAGTATGTTAAAATATCTTTTCTTTACTTCTTCCCAGATGCTAGAAGACAGTTATAATCAAGTGACAGGATTTCAAAGTGTCCAAAACCCAATGTTCTTTTGAGCCTTGATAAATATCTGTCTAGAGAATAATCTTTCAGTGCAGACTGCTGGGAACTATTTTCTTCATTCTTCATATGGGGAAATGAAGTGAAAAAATTAATCAAAATTTTCCTGGAAGCCAAATTTAGAATTTTTAGTTTTCCTGTTTACCACTTTAACAAAGACAATATGCACCTTTTCCCTAGAGCTTTCATGGTTTGTTTTCCTTCAGTTCTACCTTGATTTTAAACTCAGGATATCAATCAACCAAGGTGAAGGTAATTCCAAAGTACTATATTCAAAAGTACAGCTAAGATCACTGGGGATATTCCCTCTGGGACAACTTATCCTAAAATATAATTTTAAAGCAATGATGAGACTATTTCTTTCTTCCTTTTTTAAAAGCAAATGTGGAGAGAGCAAACGTCTACAAAAAAGTGAGAATTTCTTTTTATTCATTCATTCATTCATTCATTCATTCATTCATTCAGAGAGTGCATGAGCTGGGAAGGGGCAGAGAGAGAGGAAGAGAGAGAATCCCAAGCAGGCTACATGCTCAGTGCAATACGCTATGCAGGGCTCAATCTTGAGCTGAAATCAAGTCAGATGCTTAATCAACTGGGCACCTAGGCGTCCCGAAACAGTGAGAATTTCTAAGATTTTTTACTCTCTCTCACTTTCACAATATTTTTTCCACCAGTACTGGTTAAAAAAAAAGCTGTCTATGTTAATTCATTTTTTATTTTTATTTATGTTTTTTATTTGTTTTTAAGAGACAAAGAGAGCACGAGCAGGGGAGGGTCAGAGAGAGAGAGAGAGAGATGCAAAATCTGAAGGAGGCTAAAGGCTCTGAGCTAGCTATCAGCACAGAGCCCGACGCAGGGCTCAAACCCATGAACCGACTGAGCCACCCAGGTGCCCCTTGTTAATTTCTTCTTAAAAAAGAAACCTGGGGGCATGTGGGTGTGTTCATTCAGTTAAGCATCTGACTTCAGCTCAAGTCATGATCTCATGGTTCATGAGTTCAAGCCCGGTATCAGGCTCTCTGCTGTCAGCACAAAGCACTTCAGATCCTCTCTGTCCTCTCTTCCCACCCCTCCCCCACTTGTGCTCATGCTCTCACTCTAAAATAAACATTAAAAAAATACATAATAGTTTGTGAACTTAATTAATTCAACAGTTAGCTACAAAGAATACTAGTCTCATATAATGTGTACATACGACGTTCTTGTCAAAGCCATAAGATTTTTCCACATGCAGGGGCACCTGGGTGACTCAGTCAGTTGAGTATCCAACTTCAGCTCAGGTCATGATCTCAGAGGTTTGTGGGTTTGAACTCTGCATAAGGCTCTGTGTTGACAGCTGGGAGCCTGGAGAGCCTGGAGCGTGCTTTGCATTCTGTGTCTCCCTCTCTCCCTCTCTCTGCCCCTTCCCAGTTTGTACTCACTCTCTAAAACAAATAAATCTAAAAAAACTTTTTTTCACATGCAAATCTGAAATCTAAATTCTCTGACACTATGAACCCTGCTAAATATAAGGCAGAATGCAGCTAAAGACTTTAATTCTCATGTAATTGATAAATGGCCTAAAACAGCTCTACTGTCTTAATACAATTTAAAACACTACATCAAGAGCGCATGGCTGGCTCAGTCGGTTAGGCAGCCGACGACTTCGTTTGAGCCCTGGGTTGAACTCTGTGCTGACAGCTCAGAGCCTGGAGCCTGCTTCAGATTCTGTGTCTCCCTCTCTCTCTGCCCTTCCCCTGCTCACGCTCTGTCTCTCAAAAATAAATAAACATTTTTTAAAAATTAAAAAAAAAAAACCACCACCACATCAGAATCTAAAATAAAAGGCTTTGTTTTTAGCATTCTAAATTCCTCCAGCAGAAGGCAGTATCAATCTGTGATAATGCCAGGAGGCAGCACAGTAAGATGAAAACATCATGGGTTTTAGGGCAACAGAAATCTAAATCTTTTTTGTTTTGTTTTTAGTTTATTTTTTGAGAAAGAGAGAAAGAGAGCGTGTGAGCCAGATGGGGAGGGGTAAAGAGAGGGAGAGAGAGAAACCCAAGCAGATTCCATGCTGTCAGTATAGAGTCCAACACAGGGCTCGATCTCACAAACCATGAGATCACAACCTGAGTGGAGATCAAGAGTCAGACACTTAATCAACTGAGCCATCCAGGCACCCCCAGAAATCTGAATTCTTATTTAACCTCTCTGAATCTATGTTTCTCATAATTCAAAACACTACCACTACCAAACTCATATGGCTGTTACAGTTTTGGAGGCTGTCGCAGTAATAACAATTGGGGTTGGGGGTCATCCTGAATTCTGGTAACAAACAATGAAAATAGAGGAAGACAGATTAGAGCAAAACATAAACGATAGCATCAGTAATACTTGATGATTGATTAAACTGGGAAGGAAAGCAAGATTCAAGGAATGCACCCACATTTTCATTCAGGTGACAGTACATTCACTGAACTAAGAAACACAGGAAGGACACAGATTTAGAGAAGCAGATAAACTCAGTTTTGAATGCATTGTGATGCCTATGAGATACCCAAGTGGAAATGGCCAACAGGCAAACAGAAATACAGGTCTGGAGGTGGAAAAAAGATCTGCGTTGGAGATATAAATCTGGGTCATCTTATGGACGCAAGGCAGGGGACAAAATGAGACCGCCCAGTGAGAAGAAAAGTAAAACCTCCTGCAGAGGAAGAGAAGTCCACAAAAGAGACTGGATAAGCACTGTCCAAGAACCAAAAAGAAAATCTCCAAGGGTATGCTATATAAAAGCCTAGGGAAGATTATGATTCAAGGTGAGACGGGATAGGAACAAGTGTCTCGTTGGGAAGCCTGCAGGAACCATGGCAAGCTAACTTACAGAAAAGAATATTTCGCAGTAGGAAAAGCAGAGCAGAAACAGTCAGCTATCTTCACACTTCTGTCTGTTTCATGGAGTAACAGACTTGACTTGCTCCTGAAACAGAAACTGAACTAAAACAATAAGAACCAAAACATAAGAAGTTGACAAGAACAAAACAGACCTCATCTAACAGAGAACTGAGTCCCCAATCACTGGCAATGTTCAGCAGACTCCACTACTGGTCAAAAAGTTGATGAGAGGACTTTGAGCTTTCTTTCAATTGAAGTAATATTCAGGGACTAAACTAAATCTGAAATACTTGCATAAAAGGAACAAAGGGACTGATATAACAAAAAAAACCTCTTATATATTTAGAAATATAAAGGAATGACTCCATGGAGTTTTCAAAATCATATTCAGTTAATGCTAAGTAAAACACACAAAAAAGAGAAAGGCATCTTTAACCTTGTAAGTCTATTACGTATCTGTTTTTTTTATAGTTATCTTTGAAAAAGAGACAGATAGATCTCAAGCAGAGGAGGGGCAGAGAGGGAGACACAGAATCTGAAGCAGGCTCCTGGCTCTGAACTGTCAGTGCAGAGCCCGACACAGGGCTTGAACTCACGAACTGCAAGATCATGACCTGAAGTCAGACGTTTAACAGACTGAGCCACCCAGGTGCCCCTAACCTTCTGAGTCCAAAGTAAAACATTTAATAAGAAATAAAAACTTTTAAGAGGTGATCCAAGATGGTGGCATAGGAAGAGCCTGAACTTACTTCCTCCCATAAACACAAAGAATCTACAGCTACATATGGAATAATTCCCACTAAAGAAGAACTGAAAACTTGCCATTTGAACAGCTCCTTCTACAAGGCTTAAAGGGCCACATCAAGACAGGCAAGTGAGGCAGAAACATGGTCTTTCCTCCTCAACCCCCACTACAGCCACCCACAATAAGGAGGGATATCATAGACCAGAGCCTCTCCCTGAAGAGTGAAAAGTCTGTACCCAACCTTAGCCACACCTGCCACCTGCCACTGCCTCTAGACCATGGACCCCCACAAAGTGAGTGAGCTTTGGGCCTTCGTGAAAATGTATAAGCAGGATCCAAGTGTTCTGCACACTGAGGAGATGTGCTTCCTGAGGGAGTGGGTGGAAACAATGGGGAGTAAAATACTACCTTGCTACTCATAAAACTAAATCAGAATATGAAGGAAGAAAAAACATAGTAAAAAGGCAAAGGAAAAGATGGATGAACCACCAAGTCAGGAGAAGTGTTCTAGAAATTGACAACGAAGGTGTGACTGAACCAGATACTGATGACTCTCAAGAAATGGGAGACAAAAATGTAGAGATAACCGAGGAAATAATGCATCAGGCAAATGACAAAGAAGCGGCTGCATGGCAGCCCTAAACGACAGTGAACTACAGAAAGCCACTGACTTGTTCACACATGCCATCAAGTTGAATCCTTGCTTGGGCATCGTGCATGCCAAGAGGGCCAGTGTCTTCATCAAATTACAGAAGCCAAGTGCTGCCATTGAAGACTGTGACAGAGCTACTGAAATAAATCCTGATTCAACTCAGACTTACAAATGGCAACAGAAAGCACACAGACCTCTGAGCTGAGCGATTGGGAGGCAGCAGCACATGACCTTTCTCTTGCTTTTAAACTGGGTTAAGATGAAGATGCTAGTGCAATGCTGAAAGAAGTTCAACCAAGGACCCCGAAAACTGCTGAACACTGGATAAAGTATGAGTGAAAACACAAAGAGCAAGAGATCAAAGAAAGAACAGAAAGGGCTAAGAAGGCTGGGAAGAACATGAGAGCACCCAGAGGCAGGAAGAACCCTGAGCTTCATTTCCCAGGTGGCTTTCCTGGAGGGGATGCCAGATAATTCTGCTGAAGGAATGCCTGGAATGACAAGATTGTCTGGCAATTTTTCTGAAGGAATGCCTGGAATGGCAGGTATGCCTGGGCTCAAAGAAATTCTAAGTGATCCAGAGGTTCTCACAGCCATGCAGGATCTAGAAGTTATGGTGGCCTTCTAGGATGTGACCCGGAACCCCACAAATATGTCAAAATATCAGAGCAACCCAAAGGTTATGAATCTCATGAGTAAATTTTTGCCAGCCAAATTTAGAGGTCAAGCATAATGCCCTTCTTACAAATAAAGCCCTTGCTGAAGGAAAAGCAACTTAGATCACCTAGCGAATGTCACAATAATAAAAACCAGTGTACCTCTGACTTTGTGGAGAGAGCTGAGGGGCTCTGAAGAGAATTCCTACCCCTCCGCCCCACATGCAACTCAAACATTTTACAGTGGTTTGCCATTAGGTTATTCATTCAGAAAATGTTTTTCTATCAGGAATTAGAAACTTTAAATACTTTTTGAACCTTCAAAATATTTAAAAACATATTAAAAGGGTGTGTTAATCCCTACATTTTTCTGTACTAATCATTTGAGGTTTTTTCCTTTGGATTAACCGGGCAAGGAAGATACTTCAGTATGGAAGACTTATTACTCAGTTTGAGTCAAATAAAGGTCTATTAGCAAGAAGCAAACAGAACACTTAAACAGATGAAGTCTGAGCTGGATACAAGGTTTCTAAGGCATTCTGACTTGTCTTTTTAAATGTTTTACTATTTAAACATGATTTATTTCAATAAAACCATTGGGACCACCACTACTGCACTAGGACCTGGGTAGGGATTGGAAGTACTTGGCAAGATAACTGCAACCTTACACCTTTTGTATAGCATGCACCCTTGTGCTGGATGCATTTAAATCTTACAGTGTGGTGAAGGGATGATATTTATATGGCTGCAATAGAGTTGGATTACTTAGCTGTGCTCTTGTCTGATACAGAAAAAAAAAGTTTTGCATTATTTCAAGAAAATTATAATACTTTAACGTTTTTTAGTTTATCTAGAGAAAGAGATTGTGCGTGTGTGTGCACCTGTGCACAAGCACACAAGCGAGGGAAAGGCAGAGAGAGAATCCCAAGCAGACTCTACACCGTCAGCGCAGAGGCCCACATGGAGCTCTATTCCCATGAACTGTGAGATCATGACCTGAGCCGAATTCAAGAGTCAAACGCCTAAATGACTGAGCCACCCAGGTGCCCCAATAATTACTTTAAATAACTAAATCCTCCAATCATAAGACAAAGAATGGCTAAGTAGATATATTTTTAAAAGACTTATCTATATGTTTCCTACAAAACACTCACTTCAGATCTAAACAGGATGGGATGGAAAAGGAGATTCCATGCAAATGGGAACAAAAAGAAGGCTGGAGTGGCCATACTCCTATCAGATAAAATAGACTTTAAAACAAAAAGCATAATAAAAGACAAGAGTATTGCATAATAATAGAGATCAATCCAACTACAGCATGTAACATTTATAAATACTGATGGACCAGCATAGGAGCACCTAAATATAAAGAGAAAATATTAACAAGCCTAAAGATAGAAACTGACAATAACACAGTAATAGCAGGGGAATTTAATATCCCATTTGTATCAATGGATAGATCATCCAGACAGAAAATAAAGGAAATACTGCCCTTAAACGACACATTTAAATGACCAGATGGACTTAATAGATACAGACATTCCACCCAAAAGCAGCAGAATACACATTCTGCTCAAGTGCACAGGGAACATTCTCTAAGACAGATCACATGTTGGGCCACAAAACAAATCTTAACAAATTTAAAAAGATTGAAATAATAGTATCAAACATCTTTTCAACTACACGGTATAAAACTAGAAATTAGTTAAGAAGAAAACTGGAAAAATCACAAATTTGTGACAATTAAACAACATGCTACTCAACAGCCAATGGGTGAATGAAGACATTAAAAAAAAATAATAAATACCTTGAGACAAATGAAAATAGAAATTCAACCATCTAAAATTTATGGGATGCAGTAAAAACAGTTCTAACTGTAAGTTTACAATGATACAAGCCTACTTCAGGAAACAAAAAAACTATCAATCTAATTTTATACCTCAAGGAACTAGAAAAAAGGAAAAAGAACAAGCTAAACGTTGGTAGAAGAAAATAATAATAAAGATCAGAGTAGAAATAAATGGACTAGAGATTTAAAAAAAAAAAGACAATAGAAAAGATCAATGAAATTAAGAGCTAGGCCTTTGAAAAGATACACAAAACTTTACCTAGGTTCACCAAGAAAAAAAGATGGCTAAATCAAAATCAGAAAAGAAAGAGAAGTTACAATAGATACTACAAAAATACAAAGGATCATAAGAGACTACTATAGAAAATTATAAGCCAACAAACTGGATATAACACAGAAGAAATGGATAATTTTAGAAACAACTTCCAAGATGAAATCATAAAGAAATATCTGAATAGACCAATTACTAGTAAGAAGATTGAATCAGTTGTTGAAAACCTTCCAACAAACAAAACCACAAGACTAAACTTCACTGGCAAATTCTACCAAACATTCAAGTTAAATTTAATACTTAACATTTTCAAGCTCCCTAAAAGCTTAAGAGGAAAGAATGCTTCAAAACTCATTTTACAAGGCCAGCATTGTGCTGTACCAAAACCAAAGACACAAAAAGAGGAAGTTACAGGCCAATATCCATAATGAACATAGATGCAAAAATCCTCAACAAATTAGCAAACCAAATTCAACAATACATTCAAAGGATCATGTATCATGGTCAAGCGGGATTTATTCCAACAATGCAAAGATGGCTAAAATCTGCAAATCAATCAACATGATATAGCACATTATCATGGTGACAGATGGAAAGCAAACTCACTGTGGTGATACCACTGTGGTGTATACAAATTTCAATTATGTTGTACACCTAAAACTAATATATGACATACCAACTCGCCCCAATTAAAAAAAATTGGGGGACACCTCGTTGGCTAAGTTAGTAAAACATGAGACTCTTGATCTCAGGGCTGTGAGTTTAAGCCCCATGTTGAGAACATAAAGATTATCTTAAAAAGTAAAATCTTAAAAACAAAAAACAAAAAAACAAAAAAAACCAAGGGCACCTGAGTGGCTCAGGTGGCTACGCATCTGATTCTTGGTTTCAGCTCAGGGTGTGGTCTCACAATTACATGGGCCTGAGCCCCACATCAGGCTCTGTACTGGCAGCCATGGAGCCTGCCTGGGATTCTCTGTGTCCCTCTCTCTCTACCCCTCCTCTACTCATACTGTCTCTCTCAAAATAAATAAATAGACTTAAAAAAAGAAAAACCTTTTAAGGCTTAACTAAATTTTATAGTTGATTTTTGGCTGTAATAATCCTGTTTAATGTCATTAAAATCTTCCCAACTGAGTTTTTATAACTTCTATTACTGGGGCACCTGGGTGGCTCAGTTGGTTGAATGTCCAACTTCAGCCCAGGTCATGATCTCACGGTTCATGAGTATGAGCTGTGTGTCGGACTTTGTGCTGACAGCTCAGAGCCTGGAGCCTGCTTGGGATTCTGCACCTCTCCCTCTCTCTGCCCCTACCCACCCCCCTCAAAAATAAATAATCATTAAAAATAATTTTTTAAAATAACTTACACTACTAAAGAAATATTCTTTCTTTTCTTTTTAAACCCCAGGCACATCAGTTTATTTGCTTACTTGTTTTTATGGCAGAGGGTTGTTTTAAAAGTTTTTTTTAACGTTTGTTTATTTTTGAGAGAGAGACACAGAGGGACAGTCAGAGAGAGCGGGAAACACAGAATCTGAAGCAGGCTCCAGGCTCTGAGCTGTCAGCACAGAGCCTGACGCAGGGCTCCGACCCACGAACTGTGAGATCATGCCCTGAGCTGAAGTCGGCTGCTTAAGCGACTGAGTCATTCAGGTGCCCCTATGGCAGAGTTTAAAAGTTATATGCGATGCTGGCTATATTCCATTTGACCCTCCAGAGCCACTCTCTCTCTTTGTAAGAGCCTGACCTGCATGGAGCACCAACAGAACTGGTTGGCTGTGGCTCCATTCCCCACGAAAGCTTTTCATATGGCCTCTATAAGACAACCCCGTAAGCATGGCTCTTGCTGGTTCAGGTAAACACTTCCTCCCCTATTCCTTTCAAGACCTAGAAGTGGTAACCGCTTCATCTTCATCGTTACTTGCTCCTTTGCTTTAACCTGCCTACGCTCTACAAGTAACTCCTTCACTGAATTCTTTTGTATTATATTTGTCAGTGTCCCATTTCCTGCCAGAACCCCAACTGATACACGTTGCTACTGATGTTTCCAATACAGTAATTATATATTGCATTCTAATCACTATAGAAAATACCCTATGAGAAAAGAGTCATGGTTATTAGCTTTTACATTTCTTACTCAAACTAACTAAATTCCTCTTAGAAAATAAAAATTACCAATCTAAAAATGGTTAAAAGGGAAAGTATATTTTTTACTAATTTTTAGAAATTTTAACTTTACTAAATTTTATTAATACCCCTAAATCTTATAGTAATCCTTGACACCCCACTCTCTCACATCCCATATCCAATCCATCAATTCTTTCAGATCTTCAAAATATATCCCAATTTCAATCACTGCTTACCATCCCCACCACTAATTCTCTGGTCCAAGCCACTATCATTTTTTTTTTCATTTTCTTGCTCTTTTTATTTTTAACCTCTCTGAAAGAGCTCCAAGTTACATAGTGCATGAAACAGGTCTTCGTATATTCAATGACCCTGATTTTTTAAAAAATAGTTTATTGTCAAATTGGTTTCCATACGACACCCAGTGCTCTTCCCCACAAGTGCCCTCCTCCATCACCACCACCTCTTTTCCCCCCTCCCCCTTCCCCTTCAACCCTCAGTTCGTTTTCAGTATTCAATAGTCTCTCAAGTTTTGCATCCCTCTCTCTCCCCAACTCTCTTTCCCTCTTCCCCTCCCCCTGGTCCTCCATTAGGTTTCTCCTGTTTTCCTGTTAGACCTATGAGTGCAAACATATGGTTTCTGTCCTTCTCTGCCTGACTTATTTCGCTTAGCATGACACCCTCAAGGTTCATCCACTTTCCTACAAATGGCCATATTTCATTCTTTTTCATTGCCATGTAATACTCCATTGTGTATATATACCACATCTTCTTGATCCACTCATCAGGTGATGGGCATTTAAGAAGCCACCATCATTTCTTGTCTGAATTTTTACAAAAGCCTTCTAATTGATCTCTGCCTCTAATCTTGTCCTGCTCTAACCTTTTCTAAACAGCAACCAGCTTAATTCTAGCAAAGTGTTTCTGAATTATTTTAATGGTGAAAAATCAGGACTCTCATAAACAAAGTAAACATGTATCAAAAATATTAAGTCACTAATTAATAAACAGTCATTAAAATGTTAAAATTAGTTCCAAGAAAAATTCCAAGAACCACACTCATACAAAAAACAGGGAATTCTGGTGTGAACTTACAAACAGATATAAAATGATTATATTCACAGGGCAATAATCAATTGTATTCCACCGGACACAATTAATTTATACTTCTATGTTTTTAGCAGTTTTCTACAAACTACAGAATTGTAAAGTAACTAAAAGAAAATGAAATAGAGATAAACCCAATGGAGGAGCAAGATAAAGACCCACTTATCATGTTTTGCCCATTTCAAACTTTTCCTGACAAAAATCTTGCATGTCTCCCCATCCCCCTGAAAGTAAAAGTTAAAGTTAAAGACTTTTTAATGGCCTGGACTATGAGATCTTGAATATTTTAGTACTGTTTCCTGCCGTTCCAGCTCTACTACTGATCTCATGTACTAACTTCCCCTCCACATCTGCTTCAGCCACAGTGGCCTCGGTGCTGTTTTTGAAGATGCTAAGCATATTCCTACCTCAGGGCCTTTGCAACTTTTCTCCCATCTGAACACTCTTTCACCAGAAACCCTTGCTCCATCACTTGCTTCAGGTCTTTACCCATAAATCAATTTATTAGAGGACTTCCCTGAGCACCTCATATAAAATAAACCTCTTACCCACAATGGTACTCCTTTTTATTTCTTATACCGCTACGATATTGTCAAATGACTTACTACCAATGGGCATGATACATATTGACTTTTTTTTTTGGATTCGCTGTTTTTCTCCTCCTTGCCATCACAAAATGTAAACTTCATGGCAGGGGGCGGGTCAAAGACTTCTGTTTTCTTCACTGCTATATCCCCAGTGTCCAGACAGTGTCAGACACATATTAAATGCTCAGTATGACTGAGATGAAAGAATAAAGAGGTACTAATGTTTCAAAACTGCAACATAATGTACTGATAAATTTTGCCCCTGAATTTCTTCAACCATATCAATAAAACTACAACCAAAAACATCTTACATTTTTACTAATTAACATGTGACTTAATGTTTATTTATAAAGATTACCTTTTAAAGAGTAATTACTGGGGTGCCTGAGTGGCTCAATCAGTTAAATGTCCGACTTCACCTCAGGTCTTGATCTCACGGTTCGTGAGTTCAAGCCCCGCATCAGACTCTGTGCTGAATGCTTGCTTAGAGCCTGGAGCCTGCTTCGGATTCTCTCTCCTGTCTCTCTCTGCCCCTCCCCTACTCGTGCTCTGTCTCTCAAAAATAAATGTAAAAAAAAAAAAAATTAAAAAAGGAGAATTACTTATTGGTCTGAATACTGAAAGTTATTTCATGAAAACATGTTTTAAGTAATCTCTATGCCCGACATAGGGCTCAAACTCACAATCCTCAGATCAAGACTCACATGCTCTAAAGCCTGAGCCAGTCAGGTGCCCTTATAAAAAATGCTTTACAATTTAGTGTATGGGGGGAATGCCTGCATGACTCAGTTGGTTAAGCCTCCAACTCTTGATACCCACTCAGGCTGTGATCTCAGAGTTGTGGGATGGAGCCCTGGATTGGGCCCCCCGCTGAACATAACCTGCTTGGGATTTGTTCTCTCCCTCTCCCATAGCTCCTCCCTTACTCACATTTATGCTCTCTTTCTCAAAACAAATAAACTTAAAAATTTAGCATATGGTGCCACAAAATTTCTCTTTGAAGTAGCTGTCAAAATGAGCAAGTATACTCAGACGACCTCGGTGGTACCAAGTATCCTCCTTTTCGTACTACATAAATTCAAAGACTCATTTGGGTTGCAGTTTTTATACATGAGGTGATGCCCAAAGAGTCTAACTGGGCAAGTCAATTGCCTAAAAGTCATTATCCAAGCCATACTATTTCTTCCAAGCGTTGTCACTCCTTGAGGTTTTACAGTCTTGGCACAGACCTGGGTGAAGGTGAACAGACTTCTAGATTTAAGCTGGATTTCTGATCCTAAATCTTTCTCTAAGCTCCTTTAATTTTTAACCTTAAAAGACGCCATACATTAATTAGTATTTTCTTTGAATAACACCTGGATTACCTACAACACACAATTCCAGTACCAGTATCTTTGGTCTGACTGTTTGGTATCTCCTTGGCCTTGTTATTTGGTGGTTATTTCTGCTTAGAGGAGGAGTATGATTACCTAAGCGGACAGCATGAGTTTGGAACATCACAGGCCACTGAGATCATTTAGCTATTAATTTAGCTTCTTCAAATGTTTTCTTTCTTTACACTAGCTCTCTCAAAAATCTAGTTAAAAACTGAAAGGACAAGAGAACTCACCTTTTTCTTCTTACACCTATAAATAGGCCAAAGGTTAAGCAAACTAAGTAAGGCTTTGTTCCTCCTATTAATAGGGCTGCAATTGATTAAGATTGGGCTTGTTACCGTGTGCATTTTCAGTTTTTAATTAAAACGCTACAAATTAATATGTTTATTTTGCCAAAGCTAGTATGTCTGTTAGGAGAAAATATCCAGTACATGCTTCTCCACCCCACCCCCCAACAACAAAATAGGTGGGTTGGAGGCAATAGTCTTGTCCTGATCTATGGCACCAGTGACACTTACTTTAGTAATAAAAAGATAACCAAATCACCATTCAAGTGCCTAAGACAAATTTATTCTGAAAAAGAGAGAAATATATTACTGTTTGAAACCAGTATCTCTCTTTAAATTGTTAAAAAATGTGTTAAGACTAAACTAATGTAACATTATGTTTTAATTACATTCAAATAAAAAAATTAAGAATATGGTAAGATTATATTAAAGAATAAGAAAGAACTCTTAAGTAACAAATTATACAAAGGTATTGTCAGTATTTTTTAACAAAAATTTTGACTGGCTTGAAGATTAACAATTTTAAATGATACTAAAGGACTTAAGACCATAATAAATACAGCTTTCTAACATTTGTGAGTAGGCTTGCAGTTGGCATTAAATTAAATACAACATAATAAATGTTGGGTCTGTTTATAAGAATCAATTATGCAATACCCTCAAGCAAATTACTCTTTTACTAGATTTTTTAAAACTTGAGTTATTCTAGGAGTAATATGTATTTAAGAGTGAACATGAGCAAAAAAGCTGGTAAAAGTTGTGAAATACATGTTTTCTGGGTTTAAAAACATACCTGAGGGACCCACTGGTTTTTTTTTTTTTAATAAACCTTATTTTTTAAAAGTTTCAGATTTGGAGAAAAATTGAGAAGATAATAGAGAGTTCCCAAAGACTCCACACCAGGTATTCCACATTAATAACATCTTACATTAGTATGGTATACTTGTTAAAATGAATAAATTAATATAGACATATAATTATTAGCTAAAATCCAAAATTTATTCAAATTTCCCTAGTTTTTACATAACATGCTTTACTTTGGTTGTAGGATCTTATTCAGGATACCATATTATATATAGTTTATCCCTTTAGGCTCCTTTTGGCTAGTTTCTCAGATATTCCTTGTTTTTGATGACCTGGACAATATGAGGGAATACTGGCCAAGTATTTTGTAGAACGTCCCTCTACAATTGCTTTACAATTTAGCGTATGGGGGGAATGCCTGCTTTTTCTCATTATTAGACTGCCATTACGTGTTTTGGGGAGACGACCAGAGAGATAAAATGCCTTTTCATTGCAGCATATCCTTTGAAACATACTGTCGATATGACTTTCCACCACTGACCTGGCTGAGGTAGATAGAGTCCATAAGACCTCTCCACTGTGGCTACTCCTCTCAGTCTCCTTTCTTTAGTGTACTCTTTAAAAGGAAGTCATTATGCACAGCCCACACTCAAGGAGTGGAAAGTAATATTCCACCTTGCTGAAGATGGGAGTATCAACACAAATTATTTGGAGTTATTCTGCACAGGAGATGTGCATTTATTTATTCAACAACCTATTTATACCATATGGAGCCAGGGGTACTTACTTTATACTTTGGGTTTTAATCCAGTACAACTTTACACTTATTTTCCTGCCCAAATTATTCCACCTCTGACCACTGGGAGTTCTTTCAGTTGGCTCCTATGTCCCTTTGGCATGGTATCATCAGTGTGAGTTTGCTTAACACTTTATTATTTTTTGACACTACAAAATGCTCTAGGCTTATCTGCATATTTCTTGTCCCTGTTCTTAAATCAGCCATTTCTCCAAGGAGCCCAGGCTCTTTTTAGTAGAGAAGTTACTAGAAATCAAGATCTGCGCACCAGGTGTACTCTTACTACTGGGATGCCATTGCTTCTAGGAGGGCCTGTTTTTAACTGGATTTTATGGTATTTGGGGGTAATTTTCATAATGAAATATAGAAATACATTCATGAATAGGCTGTACTAGATCTATGGAGTTTTAAAATTAGTTAATGCAACTATGGATATATTTATCATCATTTAATAGATTATGAAAATAATCTGAAAACTATAAAAGACTGAATTTTTTAAAACATAAAACTTTTTTTGAAAAAGGAAGGACAAATGCAAAATGTCAGAAAGAAAAATGAAACATCATTATGATTTCTGCAGGTCAGCAATCAGTTCACCAACTTTTTGGTTGCAGGACCCTTTACACTTTTAAAAATTATTCAAGGAGCGCCTGGGTGGCTCAATTGCTTAAGTGTGACTTTGGCCTGGGGTTATGATCTCATGGTTCATGAGTTGGTGAGTTCGAGCCCTGAGTCTGACCGCTCAGAGCCTGGAGCCTAATTCAGATTCTGTGTCTCCCTCCCCCTCTCTGCCCCTCCCCCACTCGTGTCTCTTCTCTCTCTCTCTCAAAAATAAATAAAACATTTTTTTTAAAAAAAGGAAAAATTATTTGAGAATTTTTCAAAAAGCTTTTCTTCAACTGGGTTATTATCTATTGATAGTTACCAAATTAGAAATGAAATCTATTAAAAGAATAATAGATGACAGCTGTATTCTTGTAACTGATTCTGTGATATGTTATTTTGGTTAAAGTATATAAGTATATGAAAAAATCTAGTCTCATACAGATAGATAGTTGAAAAAGTGAATATTTCAATAATTATTTCAAATAACTGTTGTAACTGTTGATATTCCTGATACTGCACCTTAACTTATTAACAAATGGTAGCTTCCTGAAGTCTAGTTACACTGTGGTTTCTAAAACCATATCAATGAACTTTTAACGTTCTATTACATTAATTGTTTATCTAGCACTTTCAATGGATCTTTTATCCACATGTGATTTTGTATCATTATACATTGGTCACCTGGAAAATACTGATTTACTGAGTTATGCAGGTATTTCAAATTGACACAATTCAGAATAAGATATGAAGGAAAAGAAAATCATATTCTTTATTATCATTACCCACTTCACAAGAAAAGCCTTTTTTATTTTTATTTTTGTTTACTGATTTTTTTTGAGGGGGGGTACAAATGAGATAGGGGCAAAGAGAAGGAGAGAGAGAGAATCCCACAAGGGGCAGAGAGAGAGACAGAGAGAGGGAGAGGGAGAGAGCAGCAGGGCTCACCTGAAGTAGGGCTCATGCTCACCTGAAGCAGGGCTCGAGCTCATGAACTGTGAGATCATGACCTGAGCTAAAGTTGGATGCTTAATCGACTGAGCCACCCAGGCCCCCCACATACAAGTTTTCCAAAATTCTAAATTTCACTTGAAAGTTTAATTTTTTTAAATCACTGGCTACAAATACCATTGTTTTTCTTGAAGTGTTAGGCCCGCTTAGTTCATTTTTGAGAAAAACAAATGTCAAATATGTAAGTTCAAGTAATCAAAGTTTGCTTATCCTGTTCCTTCAAGAAAAAAAACTGTTCCAGAAAACAGCAGCTAATTCAGCTCAAAACTCAACTGAGCAAGTACTTTTTCTGAAGATCGCTATCATGCTTCAGTACACGAAAGGAATGCTTTATGATCCTTCCCATTTTGTCACACGGAATATTTTTAAAGGACAAGTACTCAAAGTGAAGATCTAATGAAATTAATATTTTTTGCTGCTTCATCAAGGACATTCTTAAATGGAACTGGATTATAAAAAAACAAAACTATGAATGCATGGCAATGAAAAATATATCAGTTTGGTACCACTGCCTTAATTTGTGCTAAGAGGTTAGCAGCTTTATTCATCATTGCTTTTACAGCATCACTGCAAATGTCAACAAGCGAAAGAGACAAAAAAAAATCTATATTAAGAAAATAGTTTTGGCCTCCTTGGTCTCAGGGACCCACTAAAGTCCACAGAACAGTTTGAAAGCTAGCATTATAAAGTGAATAAACTTTGAAAACACTACGTTAAGTCAAAGATGACAGACAAGAAAGGTCACATATTATATATATTCTATTTATAGGCAATGCTCAGAATACGAAAAAATCTATAAACAAAGTAGATAACTGATTGTCAGGGATAGGGGACGGGGGATGGAAAGTGACGGGAAAGGGGGATGGAAAGGGACGATGAAAATGTTCTAGACTTAGATAATGGAGACGGTTCTACAATTTGGGGAATATTTTTCTAAAAACCCGAATTTTATACTTTAAAGGAGTGAATTTTATATATGTATTACATATCAACTTTTATTTGTAAATTTTTAATGTTTATTTATTTTTGAGAGAAAGAGACAGCGCAAGCAGGAAAGGGGCAGAGAGAGAGAGACATAGAGAATTTAAAGCAGTCTCCAGGCTCTGAGTTGTCAGCACAGAGCCCGATGCATTCACGAGTGGTGAGATCATGACTTGAACTAAAGTCAGACACTTAACTGACTGAGCCACCCAGGCACTGTTACCTAACAACTTTTAAAGGGCAAAAAATCAATTGGCCATTTAAAAACAAGAAAGAGAATGTAAACAGAAAAATAATTATTAAAAAATCAAACAGCTGCAGTTCAAAATCTTTCCACTAAGAAAATCATCAAGCCCAGATAGTTTTACATTCCTACCAAACAGTGAATGAACAATTACAACCTTAAACAAATTCTTCTAGAGATTTAAAAAACAAAACTTTCAAATTCATTTCAAAACGCAACCAGGACAAAGGATGTCAACACCATTCAATGGAGGAAAAGAGAGTGTTTCAATAATGGTGCTGAGAAAACTAGATATCCACATGCAGAAGAAAGAACTTGGACCCTCACCCTACACTTTATACAAAAATTAACTCAGAACAAAGATCTAAATATAAGCCTTAGAAGTATAATATTCTTACCAAAAAACTACAGGCAAAGCTTAATGACATTGGATTTGGCAATAATTTCTTGGCTATGACACCAAAACCACAAGCAACAAAAGTAAAAAGAGATGAACTGAACTACATCAAAATTAAAAACTTCCATGCATCAAAGGAAACAATTAACAGCCTGAAAAGGCAACCTATGGAATAAAAGAATATATTTGCCAATCGTTTATCTGGTAGGAGTGTTAATATCTAGAATAAAAGAAGAACTCCTATAACTCAGCAACAATGATAACTTTTAAAGTAACCTGATTAAAAAACAAAGGACTTCCAATAGACATTTCTCTAGACAAAATATACAAATGGCCAAAAAGCATATGAAAAGATACTCAGCATCACTAGTCATTAAGGAAATGCAAATCAAAACCACAATGAGCTATTACTTCACAACCATTAGGATGGCTACTATTAAAAAGAAAAGAAGTTTTGGCAAGGATATGTAGAAATTGGAACACTTGTGTATTGCTGGTGGGAATGTAAATGGTGTGGCTGCTATGAAAAATAGGACTGCAGTTCCTCAAAACATTACAAATAAAATTACCATATTATCAACAATACCATTTCTGGGTCTATATCCAAAAGAACTGAAAGCAGGGTGTAGAAGAGACATCTCTCTGCACATACATATTCATAGCAGCATTATTCACATCAGCCAGAAGGTGGAAGCAGCATACTTGTCCACTGACAGATGAACAGATAACAAGATGTTTCTACACACAATGGTATATTATTCAGCCTTAAAAAGAAAATCTTGATACATGCTACAGCATTATGCTAAGTGAAAAGCCAGGCACAAAAAGATAAATACGGTATGATTTGACTTATATGAGGTATCTAGAGCAGTCAAGCTCATAAAAATAGAAAGTAGAATGGTGGTTGCCAGGGAGACGGGAGGGATAGATGAAGAGTGGTTAATGGGTATAAAGTCTCAGTTTTGCAAAATGAAAAAGTTATGTAGATTGGTTGCACAATGTGAATATACTTAACACTAGTAAACTGTACACTTAAAAGTGGATAAGATGGTAAACTTCATGATAGGTGTACTTACCACAACTAACATTTAAAAAGAGAATATGTTAGAGATGCCTGGGTGGCTTAGTCAGTTAAACGTCCAACTCTTGATTTCTGCTCAGGTCATGATCTATGGTTCATGAGTTCAAGCCCTGCATCAGGCTCCACACTGCCAGCGTGTCCCTCCCTCCCTGTCCTTCTGTCTCTCCCGCACATGCACTCCATGAATGAATGAATGAATGAATGAGCAGTATGTGGAAAATCCAACTGGGATAATATAAGAAAACAAAATTTAAAGCCAATTTGACTCATGAACACTAATGTAAAAATCCCAAACAAAATATAAGCAAACCAGATCTAAAAATTTATGAGAAAAGATAATCCATACTTGACTAAATTGGGTTTATCCCAGGAATACTTAATTAACCTAATCTGAAAACCAATGTAACTGACTACACTAATAGATTAAAGAGGAAAAAAACATTTTTAAAAAATTTTTTGTGTGTTTTTTAATTTATTTTTGAGAGACAGTGTGAGCAGGAAAGGGTCAGAGAGAGAGGGAGACAGAGAATCTGAAGCAGGCTCCAGGCTTTGAGCTAGCTGTCAGCACAGAGCCCGACGTGGGGCTCAAACCCACAAACCGTGAGATCATGGCCTGAGCTGAAGTCAGACGCTTAACCGACTGAGCCACCCAGGCGCCCCTAGGAGAAAAAATTTTAATCATCACTGAGGTTATACAAAAGCCTTTCAGTATAACAGCTATTCATGATTTAAAACAAAGAGATACGCAAAACGAGAGTCCTAACCAAGGAAAAACAGAATGAAACTTCTTTAATTTGGTAAAGACTATCTTTTAAAAAAAATCATTTTATTTAAATGGTGAAATTTGAAAGCATTCCTTTTGAAGTCATGAACAAGAAACAAAACTATGAGTATCTGAGGTATCTAAGACAGTACAGAAATAATTCAGGGGCAGATAAAAAGACCAAGGGTACAGAAGAGAGAAAACAGAAATAAAAGTACCTACATAAGAAAACTTGATTTGTGAGATAGGAAATTTCATATGTCAGGGAAGAAATGAAGAACTATTTCAATAAATAGTGTTGAGATAACCAATTATCCATATGGAAAAAGTGAACTCATATCCCGTACCTCTCACAAAAATCAATTATTAGGAGACTTAAAGATTAAATGTGAAAAGCAAAAAAAACATAAAGCTTTTAGTTGAGAGGATGCCATCAAAAGTTATCAAGGTACACCATGAGAATAACCAACTGAATTTAAGACTCAAATTATTTTAATTTCCCTCCACATTTTATAAATTAATCAATTAAACAGAAACCATGTCAAAGCAAGTAGACTATCTGATTAAGAATATGATGCTAATGTAATACAGAGCTGCTAAAGTCCAATGACTTCACATCTTAAAGACATTACATACTCATACCAGCATTAAAGATCAATATGTTATTGTCAGAATTTGTTACAAGAATTTAAAAAAACAAAAAAAAATTCATGGCTCATTCAGTAGGTGTTTATATCAATATATGTGGCTATATCTCATTTCAAATATTTCCAATGATGTGCATGGTAAAATCTAAGTAGTGTTTCAGGTAAGTAAGCTTGTTAGTTTGACACCTCCCACTGCTTCCTGAATCGTACTTTTTACCAAATGCCAGGACCTACCTATCTTTGGATGCTTCAGGGAAGAAACATAATATATTAAGATAAGACCTCCCGTTAAATAAGAGTAAGAACTATATTTTTAAAGGGGGAGAGGGGAGAAACGGACCAAAGAGACAAGATATTCTTGGGACTTTCAAATAAGTCTGAAATTAAAAGTGCCCAAAATATAAGTACAATTGCAAGGACACATCACTCACTTGGGGAACTATTAACATTGTACATACGACTAAAGGATGGCTGGAAAGACCATTTATCCTAGAATAGCTTTTGCTTTACGGTATGGAAGTGGGTGTCCATCATGCACAATAAATTCATTTCCATGTCATCCACCATCAAAACATCCTCCCCCTCCCCCAAAACGCACACATACATATAAGGTGGACATTTTCAATCTAAACTGTAAGCCTCTGGTGCACATGAAAACAAAATGGTTTTAACCCCACAACAAGCTCTAACACTCAGATTTGTAGTTTCTACATGCTGCCCACACAGCATTTTGTGAGCATGTGATCAGGAGGAATGATGCACGGATCACACCACATTCCTTCCCTCAGCTCGCACATCAAGAACTTGCCCTCTCAGCTGCATTCTTCCCCAAACAGCCATGGTCACCTTAGCAACCCAATGCTCCTAATATGGACAGCTGGTCCATTTAAAGTCAGCCCTTCTTGGCAGGAAAAATGCTTGTTCTTCAAACTGGGGGAGAGAGGAGAGGTTTTCCTTTCAATACACATTACAGGGGTTGATTTAACTCGATCAGCACTTTTGTTCTGTGGCAGCAATTTGTGTCAAGTTTCAACCTATTCTGAGTTTTTGGTTTTTTGGTTGTTTTTTTTTTAATCTGAAAGCAAGTGGCTAAATAAAAAAAAAGCAGCTCATATGGAATTCTAAAGAAGAGTAGAACGTGAAACAAAAAGGCATTTGAAATAACCATATTCTTTTATAAAAATGATAAAGCTATTCACATCTCCTAAAGTTCAAATTTACTTAAATTACATTTGAAGTCTTAATACACAATAAGAAATCAGAGTCAGAAGACCTATCTTTTCAACATCATAGCTTATTTGTAAGCAACAAAAACACTGCAAAAACTTCAAAGCCCTATAACTCCAATCTACTCAGTAGACTATGAGTCAATCTGTGTTCTTTCATCCCACCACCTACATGTGAAATCTCTCACAATCTTTCCACAGGATCAAACGTCTGCTAGGTATTGAAACCGAATGGTTAGTATGTCCAAAAACACTCCAGACCTAGAACTCCCTAGGATAAAACTGGACTATTCAAAATCAAACCTGATCTGTACTTACATCACTAAAGGTGGCCTGAACCAAACTAAGTTACTCAGAATAAAAGATACAGGTTTATAACACAGTTTTCCTGATTTTCATACTATAAATGACTTGGCGGGGAGGGGGGGATTACTAGGTACTGAAATATGTGGGATCAAGTTCTTTGTTCCATTCTCACAAACTGGAGATTCTAATCTGCTATCCATCAAAATTAGACACCAAAGTGTCGGTTCACAAAAAGCAAACAGGCATGTTCAAAACTTAAAAATATCTAAAGGCATAGTATTTGTTCTAAATTGGAAAATTTTCTGAAATAATGTTCCATATAATAGTAGCAGACAAATCCAAGTTAATTCAAACCTTAAGGTTAAATGACAATAATTATTCTTTGGCTATATTTTTGTTTGTATATGTGTGTGTTTTTAAAACTTTGTAAAGGTTCTTCTGGGTTAGAAAGATTTCTTTCAATTTTTAAAATTTATTTATTTATTTTTACATTTGATTACTTTTTGAGAGACAGAGCACGAGTGGGAAAGGGGCAGAGAGAGGGAGACACAGAATTGGAAGCAGACTCCAGGCTCTGAGCTGTCAGCACAGAGCCCGATGTGGGGCTTGAACCCACAACCATGAGATCATGACCTGAGCTGAAGTCAGCCGCTCAACTGACTGAGCCACCCAGGCGCCCCAGATTTCTTTTAATTTAAAACTAGTAATTACAACTTCTATTTAGAGCAAAATATCAGTTGATAGGGAACCTAAAGCTAACTCCACTTTCTTTTACTTAGGCAATCTCTTAACATAACAAAATGAGAATAATGAAATTACTATGCCATATAAAATACTCAGAAACTAATGAAACTAGAGAAAGGGATTATGTTACCTGATGTGTAATTCTCTGAACTGTTATTTTTAAAAAGAGTATTCAACAATGCATGGGGTAATAACTTAATATTAACTTCAAGAGTTGCTGGTTGGGGCGCCTGAGTGGCTCAGTTGTCTCTCCTTCTGTCTCTTCAGCACTTTCTGTCGCTCTCAAAATAAATAAAGACTTTAAAAAAGGGGAGGGGTTGCTGGTTTTCCCACCAAAAATTGTATAAATACTTACACGTTGACATATAATTACTTCTTTCAAAAAGACTCAACATTGGTTTCGCTTTTGGCAAACATGAATTTCCTTACTCTTTTCCATTCCATTACTGAATCAGTAACCCATTTTCTCCTAGCCCCCAGAACTAAGTGCCCCTAAGATCTTCCTCCCAAACTTCTCCCCACAAGGGAGCTCTGTTAGCTTTTTCTATTAGATGGAAGCCCTTCCCTGATAGATCACAGCTGTCATTGCCCTTCTTCTAAAGTCAGAGATCACCCCATCCTCTCATAGGACTGTTCCTCTCTCTTTCTTCTTCATTACTGCAAGGCATACCATCGCCATGGACTTCGGAGTTTCTCAAGTTCCCACTCTTGACACTTTCTAGTTAGGGGATCCAACATAAGCTGCTTCTGCTGAAAATGCACTACTACAGATGAAACTGTGTTTCTGCATCCCAAATTTAGAAAGCTGCATTTGTACTGTTTTTACTCTGTGTTAGATTCAGTGATGGGGATTCAGAAAACATGGTTATGCTTCAAAGAAATTAAAAAACAAAATAAGATGAATGTTCAAATATAATATAATGTAGAAATTAATAGGTAATTGGTAATTAGGAAGTTCCAAAATATTACTGGTATCTTTCAACTATTAAGCTTTTGTGGGCTAACATGAGTGCTGAGCATTTTAACATACTATTTCTAGAAGAAAAATAGATGTTTTTGTTAGGTTCCACAATTTTTTCCTCTCAGTGTTCTAATAGACGCTCAGCCTCTGAAACAGATGTTTGTATTTCCTCTAATCTTCCATAGCATCTAATTCACATTCTTTAGATTCAATTCTAATATTTAAAAAATGAACACAAATTGGCCTTTTCTTAATGCTCACTTTAACATTCCTTATACATGTAAGGAATTACATTTAACAGTTTCATTTTAATAAACAACCTAAAATACGATGTACCACTTGGACAAAACAAATGAGACAAACACTCAGCAACATGGCCAGATCTCAGAAAAACAGAAGAGGGAGGTGGGTGAAGGGGACTACAAGAATTGGACTAAGAACTAACATATAATTAAAATACATGAAATAATAAAACCTTCCCTAAGACATAAAAGGACAGATATCAAACATATTAAAAAGTCACTTATATGAGGACTAGTAAAAGATGAAAGAGTTATATGATCTAAAGAGAAACCAGAGTATATATGGGAACTAGTTATAAAGAAAAACAGAAAAAGAGTCCTTTAATGAATCAATGATGGGTATGACACAAACTGAGGAAAACCATCAACTCAATACTCCTGTACTTGAGATGAAAAACTGATACTTCGAACATAGCTATTCTCTTTCATAATAACCAAAGTTGCTCAAAAATTTAAGCCATTTTTTAAACTGTGATAAAGTATATGTAACATAAAATTTATCATTTCAACCATTTGTTAGTGTACAAATAGCAGTAGTTTTTCTAAAGTTGTCATTGTCCTTTTAACCTTTGTGTAGGAAGATGATATTATATAAATATGAAGTCGTGTTTTGATTATTTTCTACCCTAAAAAAGTTACAAAAGCATCTGGGCATTTATAAAAACAAGCATTTATGGCACACTTACAGGGGGCCCTAAGGGTACCAGACACTCTGACCCATCACCATTATATCATACACTGTATTAATGTCGAAGACTCAAATTTCATTTGCCAAAAGAACAGGGACAAAGATGTAACAGATCATGTTCACTAAGATTAAATCTTGTGAAATTTCTGTTTCTACTTTAAGCACGATGGTCCAGAAAAAGGAGGGTCTGGATTTCTCCTGCAGTACTGTCTTTGAGTAGTGCCCTAAGGGATCAGAGAGTGCTACACACAGGTTCCAGGACTCCCTCCCTTAACCCTCTAGGGGTAGAAGAAAAATACAGGGGAAAAGCTTCACAAGGAACTTGTTAGTGGAAACTATTGACGCTTTGCTCCCTGTCCCTTCTCATCAGCCAGTGGGGCCCGTTATTTTAACCCTTTATTTTCAGTTACCAGGATAAAAACTGACCTAATTAAATCTGTGAGAAAGATGTGTTTGAAGCTGCATGTTCCCCTCAGCACACAGTACACTGAAAAAGGAGAATAAAGGAGAAAGAGTTATTGATCTGAATAATTCACTTTATAAGCATTTTCTAGTTGTTAGATTAATCTGCAGTGATCACTACTATCTATACCAAAGAGTTACTGAGAAAATTTAAATGATGTAACCTCTTAAGGCTAAGTAATTGATTTTAAGTTCTTGGAATACCAAGAGGAGCACACCAATAAGGAGATTTTACTATATACTTACTTGAACATTTAATCTTTCAGAAGTGTACAGAATATAATAATCTAAATCAATGATGACTGAAAATCCATTGTAAAGATGTTCACTTAGGGTTTTTCTTAATACTAGATGTTACTAAATCTTTTCTTATCTACCCAATAGAAAGCATTCCACCTTTTTTTTTAATGTTTATTTATTTTTGAGAAACAGAGCATGAGCAGGGGAGGGGCAAAGAGAGGGAGACACAGAATGTGAAGCAGGCTCTGGGCTCTGAGCTGTCAGCACAGAGCCTGATGCAGGGCTCAAACCCACGAACCGTGAGATCATGACCTGAGCCAAAGTTAAATGTTCAACCGACTGAGCCACCCAGGTGCCCCTCCACTTTTTAAACTAAATACAGGAGTTATGTAATTTCCATAGGTGGAAACATAGCTAAGTAATCTCCTTTAACTTAAAGCCCCTAATAGACTTCTCTGAATCCTCTAGTGCCCCAAGTCATTTAGGTAAAAGGTAAATGAGTCCCCATGGAAGAAGAGAACTTTTTATCCTAAAATGGACAAACCCACTCCTAACAATGCTAGAAACGAGTTCCTTCATAACGTTAGGAATAAGGAAGCCATGAAAAGCAGTATTTGAGTTTCAAAGGTGACGACTTTTATCACACCCTTTTAATCTTAACTTCAAATAAGACGAAATCTATCTTCTTTGAAAATTCTGAGGTAGTAAAGGAGCTAACAATTAAGGAGATAATCTTGGAATAATCAAGAAAAGATATGAAATAAATATAGGGAAAAGAATTTTAAAAAATCAAGAGCAAGTAAGCCTGTATTCCACTATATTTGTTTTATTACTATATTAACAATTTCTTACCTTGTGGAATTCTCTTCTGAGAAAAACAGATATAATTCTGTTCCTAAAAAAATTTCAAGTAGAAAAGTTGAAATGTTAGTTTCAAAACAAGAAGTCTCTTAAAAATGAAAAGCTAACAAAATGCTAACACAGTACATTAAGAATACTATGACATTTGATATTACCAAAGCTTGAGACAATAAGTCTAATAATAAAATACTTTGATTTTAATTAAAATATATATGTTATAATTTTTATTATTTATTATTTATACAAAAAAAGTATTCCACTGATTATCAAATGATTTCTTCTGGGTACATAATGGTATCTTAGCACATTTTCATATTCTAAAATACCAGTACTCAGTTGGGTTTTACTCTTACCAAGATTTGATACCTGAAGGGCAGTATTTAGATATAATCCATAGGTCACAAAATTCACCTCTTTAAAGTAAAATTCAGCAGTTTTTATACTATATTCACCAAGTTGTGTAACCATTACTACCGTATTATAGCAGAACATTTTCATTACCTCAATAAGAAACCCTGTAGTGAAGAGTACATTTTTAATCATGGGAAGAAACATCTGAAACAAATTTAATTTTAAAAGATATAAAAGAAACATGTTCTTCACAACACTTTGAGCCAAATGATTTTTTTTTTAAGGTATAGAACAAAGATTGATAAGGAAAACAAATATCCAAGAATTATAAGAGGAACTGTATTTGGATAGTTGTATTATACTGACTCTGTTTCACATGTCTCCTCTAAGGCTATGATTTTATAATACTACCTTATGGTTCTTAAAAAGGTACAGCACAGACATACATTTTCTAGAGCTAGATGCTATAATTTGTACTGCAATCCTAAGTAAAAACAGAAATACAAGTTACACTTAAGAAAATGTCCACTATATTTTTTTATTAAATGTTTTCCAAAGTAGACAAAATGAGTATAAAGTTTAAAAAAAATTTTGGCCACACTTACTAATCTGGGTGAAAAGCCACAGCTGCATCTTACTTTATGACAAACTGACTGTTTCATCACTTTTGCATCTGGGCATCTACTTCTTAATGGTCATTTCTGAAATGAAGATGTAGTCATTAAGAATATATGATAACAAAAACATAAAATCTTTAAGGACAATTTTCTGCATTTCAGGCTCTAAAAGAGAGGGAACTATCAAAACAATTCTTGAGCAACCTTCTAATAAGAAACATGACCAGGGCTGAGAATGAGGTGAGAGGGATGGGATAGAGGCTACCCATACATTCATGTCACACAGACTGAGTACAGAGATCTACCAATTTCTTAGTCCTCAATGCCTTCCACTCACCAGGGTCTTGCAGCTCTGAAGAATGCCATTTCCAGATGGAAAAAGGAAGAGGGAAGATGAAAAAGAGGAGCTCTAAAACCCCACATTTGAAGACAACAAATTAATTGATTATACAGGTTTGTCTATTTCCCTCTTGCATCTTTGTTTTAATGTTTATTAATTTAATTATTTTGAGAGACAGCAAGAAAGCATTAGCAAGAAAGGGGAAGAGAGAAGAGAAAAAATCCCCAGCAGCCTCCACACTGTCAGCACAGAGCCTGACATAGGGCTTGATTTCATATAACATGAGATCGTGACCAGAGCCGAAATCAAAAGTCAGACACTCAATGTACTGACCCACCCAGGCATCCCAACTTCCCCCTCACATCTACAGAAAGTAAGCTGCAGAAGATTGTTATTGGTTTTATTTCTCGATATCTTTTAAGCACTGAAGACAATGGTTGCCATGCAGTAAGTGCTCAGTAAATATTTACTCAAAGAATGAATAAACTGACAAATGATTTAACTTTAACTGATGAAATATTTAATCTGGTAGTATTTCAAAACAGCAAAGTCTCAAAATGCCATTCCTTCCACATATACACCATTGATATCTATGCCAACCAGATCATCATTATTGTTTTTCCCCCAGTAAACAAAGCCTATAATTAAAAGATAAGACATGAGGGGCACCTGGGTGGCTCAGTCAGTTAAGCATCTGACTTCAGCTCAGGTCAGGATCTCCCAGTTTGTGAGATCAAGCTCCACACTGGGCTGTACAATGAGAGCACACAACCTGCTTCAGATCCCTCAGTCTCCCCTTCTCTTCGCCCTTCCTCCTACTCTCACTCTCTCTCAAAATAAACATTTATTTATAAATAAATAAATAAATAAATAGCATGATACCAGTCTTCAAGGAATTTGTAATTTTGTTATTGCAATCTTTGGGAAAAAACTCCTAAAAAGAAACTGCTAGGCAAATAATTTTGCTAAATACTGCTAGATATTGCAGGTGGGGTATTTTTTTTAAACTGTATGTTCTTGGGGAACCTGTAATGGCTCAGTCGGTTAAGCATCTGACTTTGGCTCAGGTTGTGATTTCGCGGTTTGTGGGTTTGAGCCCCGCGTTGGGCTCTGTGCTGACAGCTCAGAGCCTGGAGCCTGCTTCGGATTCTATGTCTCCCTCTTTCTCTGCCCCACCACTGCTCACACTGTCTGTCTGTCTGTATCTCTCTCTCAAAAATAAATAAACATTAAAAATTTTTAATAAAAAAATTATCAATGGCTACTAAAACCATTAGGTAAAAAGTTGATGGGAAACTTCATAATAGTTAAATCCAGTTGACAAAACTTGAACCCAGTGATTAATCTTATCACTAAAAATGGGTCAACCAAATGTTATATGCAGAAATACTCATCACTACCCATTAAGTTATTTACCCTGGAAGCTCAAGTTTCAAAAGACATCCATAATGTTACCACTTTTAACACTTCCAATCTGACCGCCATGGTTCGTGCCGCCTTAGTTCGCATCTGTATTACTCCAATAGTTGGTTCCCTAGTTGATCTCCCAGCCTCCCCCTCTGCTCACCTCAACAAGTCAATCAGATTAGTCATTTTCAAAAGAAAGTCAGATCATGTCATTCTTCTGCTCAAACCCTCTAATTGAGTCCATCTTACTAGCCTAAAAGCCAAAATCCCTGTAATGCCATAAGGACCATGATCTGAAATGTCCCTTCCACATCTCTCTACCCTCATCTCCTACGACTCTCCCTCCTGTTCACTCCATTCTAGCCACCTGGGCCTCTCTCCTTTCCTTAAACACTTCAAACAAGTTCTCACTTCAAGACCTCAGGACTTGCCTCTCCCTCTGCCCGGAAAAGCGATATTGGTCTTATTCCTCCTCCACTTCCTCTAGAACTTGGTTTTTACAAGTCATCTCATCTAAGAGATAGGTCCTGGTACCATAGGCAAGCCAAAATCTCTGTCTCTGATGTTCTTATCTAGCAGAGAATACTAAGGAGAAATATTCTGGAGATGATAATCACCTGAAATAGGAATATCATCAATTACCATACCTTTTGGGTCTAAACATCTGTAGAACTATAGTGTCTCTTTTGTTCTTTTTAATGTTTTTAAACATTTATTTATTTTTGAAAGAGAGAGAGAGAGAGACAGAGTGTAAGCAGGAAAGGGGCAGAAAGAGAGGGAGGGAGACACAGAATCTGAAGCAGGCTCCAGGCTCTGAGTTGTCAGCACAGACACAGATGTGGGGCTCAAACTCATGAACTGTAAGATCATGACCTGAGCTGAAGTTGGACACCTAACCAACTGAGCCACCCAGGCACCCCTATACTGTCCCTTTTAAAAGATTCTTATGGTCCTAATTTCAAAGAATTAATAAAGATATAACCACTATAGTGCTTTTTTTTGGTTGTTTTGTTATTTGTTTTTATTTTTTATTTTTGAGAGACAGAGAGAGACAGCATGAGCAGGGGAGGGTCAGAAAGAGAGGGAGACACAGAATCCGAAGCAGGCTCCAGGCTCTGAGCTAGCTGTCAGCACAGAGCCCGATGCGGGGCTCGAACCAACGAACTGTGAGATCATGACCTGAGTTGAAGCCGGAAGCTAGATGCTTTAAGTGACTGAGCCACCCAGGTGCCCCGGCTGTTTTGTTTTTAAAACATCTGTGCCATAACTCTAGGAAGGAGTAGTAAATGATTTGAATTAAATGAGTCTCGTTAAAAATCAACAACTAGTAAAATAAATGGACCTTTCTCCCCACTCCTTTAGGGACTTCTGTTTGGGATTACAGTATAAAGTTCCAAGTAATTTTACGAAAAGATTAAACTACTTTCAAATTTGTTACCTTTAGGCCCCATGACCACCAGAAAGAATCAAAAGAACTCACGAACTCTAACATGACCAAACTAGCTATGACATGGTAGGGATGTTTGAACTTAATTATTTTTCTTTAAATAAACAAACTCCCCCTGGGCGAAAGCCTACTCTGCCTTTTAAACATCCTGTGGCTGGCAAGCTTCAGAGTCTTAAGAGATATAGCCAGGAGACAGAGAAAACAGCAAGTATGACTCAGTGATCACATTTAATAGTCTCTGAAGACCAAAACAAAGATACCAGTTCTGGCAAGAGTTCTCTAGAATTGCCCCAAAACTGACTTATCCACATACCTTTCATCTGAACAATCCATTTTCACTTAGTTTAAGGTTCACAAAGCACTTGTTACGTGCCTATCAAACCTGAGGTACAAAAATAAACCAAGAGTCCAAGAAAACAATCAGCAAGGGTTCTAAGGGTTGGATGATGAAATTTAATGTTAAAATCTGCTTTGTTTGGGGAGGGAGATGAAGAGAAGCCTGAGTATTTTTGTGCTGAAATACCCCCACTCACTTAGAAATCAGACTTTAGCAAGTTCAACCACTTGAAAGAAGGCTAGTGATAGTAAAGTAACCTTTCTTGAGCAACTTCTGTGTGCCAGATATTTACATTAGCTCACTCAATCCTCAGAACCTCTCTATGGGAAAGGTATTAACACACCCAGAGTGGTTGAATAACTTGTCCAAACCAGAAAGAGACAGCTCCAGGAAGCAGAATCTTTCTTTTCACTATTATAATTTGCGGTAAAATGAAATAAAATTATTAGTCACAAATACCACATCTGTCCTACAGGAGTAACATGTAAATAAATCCAGACTGCTCACTTAAGAAATGTGTTGTTCCATTCTCCCAAAGTTGCTTTAGGTAAGAAGACAAAAGGGGGAAGTTCATTTTTATACATTAATAAGAAACCTATGGCATTGAGAAATGAATCACAGGGCACTTGGGTGGCTCAGTCGATTGAGCGTCTGACTTCGGCTCAGGTCATGATCTTGCGGGTTCAAGCCCCATGTCAGGCTCTGTGCTGACAGCTAGCTCAGAGCCTGGAGCCTGTCTTCAGATTCTGCATCTCCCTCTCTCTCTGACCCTCCCCTGCTCACGATGTCTCTCTCTTTTTCAAAAATAAATAAAACATTTAAAAAAATTTTAAAAAGAGATGAATCAGAAAAATGTGCTACGTTTAGGTCTGAGGGAACTGAGTGAGAGTAAACTAGTCATGCTACCGTCACTAATAGTATTCACTCACACTGATTAATCTGTTATCGCCTCTAAGTCACTGATGGCTATTCCATACACTCTGAGAAGTCAAGGAAGAAACATTAAGATTTATTGAGGGGGGCACATAAGTGTTTATCCACATAGTTTCTGTGCTTTTTGGGATGTTTGAAACATTTCTTTCTCAACATATAGGTATATATAAGTACATACATTACGATATCCCATTAATTTCTTAAAATTTACAACAAAAGTTTTAGAGTTACAATTTCTAACTTTCCTTTTCTAGAATATTCTCTCACACGGAACACCTTGGTTCCTGACCTCATGGGATGACCCTTATTGGTTTCAGTTCTTTATACTGAACAGAATCTGATTTTTAATGAGTCCTCTATCAGAAAATATTTCTTTCAGAAATGCTAACTTGATTACTTGATGTACCCACTGCCTATGACACAGTAAGAGTAACATTACCTATTGCAAAATAAAAAGGCAATTACTTATCAGAACACATCACCCAAGAAAGGTAGCCTTGCTTCACTAATGACCTCAGTTATTTGGAGAAAGTGAAAATTCCTTGGAACAAATTATCACCATTGACTAAAAAACATGCCATTTAAACACTGTACTCTTTTACAGAGAAGAGATTCAACAGATTGATGATCTAAAGTTTCCAAAAGCTCATAAATACATATGCTCATCTTCTAACTACTTAACTGTGACATGACAATTTTCAGCATAAATTAACACTTAAAAATTATCTCCCTCACAATTTTAATTCATTGCACTGATGGTTAGGAATGATAAAGGGAAAGGGAGAAAACAAAGAAAAAATTGTGCCCCCAGGACACAGGTACAATCTTATTTTTAAGAAACCATTTAGGATTTTAGTGTTTCTCAACAACAACATACTCGGTCATTAAGACTAAATAAAGAGAGGGGCGCCTGAGTAGCTCAGTCAGTTGAACGTCCAACTTCAGCTCTGGTCATGATCTCAGGTTTGTGAGTCTGAGTCCCCCATCAGGCTCGTTACTGTCAGCATGGGGCCCACTTCAGATTTTCTGTCTCCCCCTCTCTCTGCCCCTCCCCTGCTCACTTGCTCATGCTCGAGCGCTCTCTCTCTCTCTCTCAAAAATAAACATTTAAAAAAAAAGACTAAATAAAGATAATGGAACAGTCTGTATGGTTTTGAAGTCAATGTTTGGGGCATCACCTACAGCATTTGTTATTCTGTTTTATATTTTAAGAAAATGGAAGTGCATCACATACAGAGTATGTGTTTCTAAAAACTTACCATAAGTACAATGTCTCCCTACAGTTAATGTCTGCCTCTTTCTCCTTTCCCCTGGCACTCACACACACACACATAGCATGAATAACTTACTTTTTAAAAGTCTGTTTTGTATACAAACATGCTACATACATGCTGTTCATGATATAAAATGTATTTCTAAGAAAGAAACAATATGATACCTTAACATGGGATTCTATGGAGAATATCAAGGTAAATATTTTCAGAGCTAATTTCCTTCTATGTCTTCAAAATTATACATAACAAGGAGATTGTACAAATCTAAATATCAGAGAGTCTGTGGCTTTATTGTTTTTTGTGTATTTTAATATTATGCACAATAAAATATTCACTATGGCTTGGTATTAAAGCAGGTTTACGTTCAGTGCTATACCGAGTTAAGTTACTTGAATACCCAAAGACCTCAGTATTTGATAGCCTCTTCTTGAAGATGTTGTCCTCATATGTCTGGTGTCCCAGGAACTGTCACCCAACTCCATTAACTTCCTCCAAAGTGGAAACACTTTTTATAATATTCACTTCAGCCCTTCTTTTTTCTAGGTGATAATCCATAACTTCAAAAATAGAAGTCAACCAAGAAGAGTTACAATTTTTTTTCTAAATTCCTACTTACCTGTTAGGAGAAAAATACCATCTTTATTCTTCAGTAGTTCTGGTGGGCTCTAAGTATTTTTCAGCAATGTATAGGAGACATTTTTTCCACGACCAAACTCTAAGATAATTTCTCATGATGGGTATTGTACAAGGGGCAAAAGAAAGAAGGAATGTCTTCAGCTAGTTTCCAACAAACTATCATGTCCCACGAAAGGACCTTCAATAAATCCATATTCTGAAGCACTCAATACACACTATACCTGTTTTCTTTGAACTATAGCTATTAAATACTGTTTCTCATAAAAATCCACAAAACTTTTAGTTACAGCCATCAGAAAATTCAAAGGAATTCAGTGGCCCTCCATAATGTGTCTCCTTCATGATACATAAAGAACTTGCTTAATATTCTATATTTAAATGGCATGTAGGGGGAAGATGCCAGGAAGGAGGGTGAGAAAGACAAGCCTCATAAATTGGCCATATTAGAAATAACAGAACAGATTCTGAAAGTAGGGAGAAAAAAACTGTGAAATCATTTTGTATTTTACAGGTGAAGAAACTGAAGCAGCTTATGAATAAAGAAAAAACTGAAGTTCACATTATAAATGGTATTTTCCCCCAAAGCTACCCATTCCAACAAATCTACAATAGGCATTTTAGCTTAATGCACACATAGCATAATCACGATAGATTGCCATGCTGAAGAGTGTAAAAGAATGCATGAATTCTGAGTATAGCATATAAGTTAAGGGAAATTAGAAATGGCCTACATGTCCTCGAAAAGTACAGAATTGCAGTAAGTAACCCGTTTCCTCGGTGTAGCTCTTTAAGACAGTCTGGGATGGATGGATCACTGATCTGGCCCAGCGTGACGTTTCTTAAAACACGACTAATTAAATTCACCATTAGCTAATAATGTCCATAAAGATAAGAAACTGTATGCCAGCATCACATTTTCAACCCGGTGGCTTAATAAAAGGACTACTGCCCTTTGAGGATTGCTGGTCCACTAAACATGTTAATAAAAGAGGCAAAAATCTCAAAGTAAAGTAGTAGAATAGTAGAATAAATAACACCAATTGTGTTTATACAAAAATCCTTTGTATACAGCCAGCATTGGACGAAAACAAGAAATTCATAGAGAAATAAGAGTTCTCAAATTAAAATTTATATCGTAGGAAAGATCAGATGGAGGTAAGGACAAAAAACATAGTGTATTCAATATTAAAAATACAATTCAAAAATACAATACAAAAAATACAAAAAGAGGACAAAAATCACTTTTAATTTCATGGACGTTTAACTGACATCATGTATTCCTCTAGCACCTAACCCACATTTAGACCGCCTGCCTACAAGAGTGTGTGTGTGTGGAAGGGCACTGGATCTACTCACTTTCACAAAAATTATAGCCCATTTAGTCCCAAAAGCACAAGTGAATAAAATAACATTATTATAAAGTTCTATTTCGGTAGCATAGAAAAATCTGGAGGACAGACAGACTTGTACTAAAGGAATAATTAACAAGAGTTGTGGTTTATGAAGAAACACTCTAGCTACGTTGACATCATAGTAACTATGGGAGTTTCTCTTTATGATTCTTCCCCCCAAACCAAGATGGATACATCCCAAGTTAAATAACAGCTTCTGTTTATTGCTCCTAGATATCACATATTTTTTTTAGCTCTAAAATAGAAGTACATGAGTCAATTTAAAATGCAAACTGGTACACAGGCTGAAAAGTTACTGTTTAGAGAGTGCACTGATTCCAACTTTATAAAAAAAAGCCCTCAATGATTTTCCTAAAACAGAGGAGGGAGTTCCACTGGTTTTCAAGCCACCATAACCAAGACCCAAGGACACTAACAATGCTGCTTGTAGGATAACATATGTGTCCCCCTCACCTTCCTTCCATATGTATTTCTCTCCCTGGAGTGGGTGGGTGTGTGGGGGGCGGGGGGAGAGATTCTTCCTTCTTGCCTCAGTCTCGGTCACTCTGTCTCCTCTCCTTCTTGTCCATCTGTTTTCTTTATACTCAGTAATTGGCTTTTAAGCACTGATATTCAGAAAGAAAGCACTTTATCGGTGTGTAGACTGCGGCGAAATTACAATTCACAAAATGAGAAAAAGGAATTATTCACTCAGTTGAAAATGGATAATTAAAGCCACAAATTTTCAACTTCTTTTAAAATGCCTAAGTACACATATACATATACCATACATAGATTTAAATAAACTGAGTAGAGTCAATCTAGCAGAATTATTTACAGGATTTTGAGCTAAATACATCGGAGAGAAATTTTCTAAAGAGTCAATTTTATAAAGAGGATAAGCACAGGCTTTGCTGAGTTTGTGTCTCAGCTCTGAACTGACTCGACTGCATGATCTCACTGGTCTATCGCTTTACATGAAATGTTGTGAGGATGACCTACGACAGTGCTTGTAAGACACTGAGCACGGGGACTAGCACACAGGGATCAACACCTGTTACACAGAAAACACCAGATGTGATGGATGTTTATCATTCTTTTTGTCTGCCTAGCATCTGAACTGTCCCTAACTTTGGGAACTTCTCCGCCTTATGATCTCAAAAGGTCAAATAGTTTTCCTCATCTTAATTTGAGGATCCCTCCCCCACATTTATGATTTTGAAATGTTAAACATTTTCCTACATGTCCTATGCATGTAGGACATCATCTCAGCCACACACACATGCCCAGCCCAGACTGTGAATAAGCCACTAGTGAACAGGAGAAATAGAGACCAAAAGGAACTCTCTTTCACATTAACAGTGGAGCAATTGCAGCAAGGTCAAGTCCAGGGCAGAGGTGGCAGCACTTAGAGTCACCCAGAGCTAGCCTTGTCACTGGGGCAGGCTGTGGCGTCTGTCAGTCTGTCTCTAGATGCTACCAGCATCCTCATGGGAATCATTGTGCAATGTGATTTTGGGCATTGTTTCTGCCTGCTTAGTCCTGAATACTGGTTCTCTAACCCTGGAGCAACAATTTGATGAGCCCCTGAGCTCTACTCAGTATCCTTTTAAAATACCCAATATGCTTGAGTTGGTTTTAACTGCCACAAGAATTCTTACTGACAAATCAGGTAAGGGTCACAGCCATTTTCACTTGCACCACCCCCACATGAGAAAAAAGACTCTACTTTAAATCTCTCCAGAGACACAAAGGTATTGTTCACTTTCAACCAACTGATTTATCCTGTGAGGCCTTAGACATCTTATTTTTATAATTTTTTTCCTTTTTTTTTAAATTGAGAGAGAGAGAAAGAGTGTGCACATACACAGGGAAGGAACAGAGGGAGAGGGAGAGAAAATCTTAAGCAGGCTCCACGCTCAGTGTGGAGTCCAATATGGGACTTGATCTCACAACTGTGAAATCATGACCTGAGCAAAAATCAAGAGTCATATACTTAACCAACTAAGCCACCCAGGCACCTCTATTATTTTTATAAATTTTAGATAATCATTTTCCTAATTTAGAAAATGAGAAATACCTAATCAACTTTAGATTTATTTCAAAGGAATACAGTCAATAATAAGTAATGACCCAAGAAAATCCCTATATGCAAGGGGGAACTATCACTGAAATAACAGACCTTATTCTAACTGCCTAAAACCATCCTGTATCTATTCTCAGCAGCTCTCTTCCCAGGAGGAGCTACTCACTTGAGGCTCTACAACCAGGGGGCTCCCTCTTGTTTCTAATGGTCATTTCAAAGTCAAAATTTTTAATATTATTATCAAAAGCCTTTAAAATTCCTCTCTTTTGTTTGAGCAAGTAACTCAGTAAAATACCTGTATTTTGCAAAATTATTCAATTCTCTGTTAAAATAGCAAGCACAAGCAAGTACCTGAATCCCACAGGCTGATCTTTCAGCACATAAAACACACTCCTCTTGCTCTGCTAGATTTCTCTGCAGGGCTATTTCACAGCTCCGAAATGCTTTTCCCACTGTTTAGCATGTTAAAGCTCAAATATGTTAATTTTATTACTAGTCAATATAAAAGCGATACAAGGTTTGTGAGGAGGGTAAAACTAAGGGACTAAATATGTTTTGTTTTGTTTTGTTTTGTTCTGAATCTCAGGAGCCAGTAACCACACAGAGTTGAAACTATGCTTTAATGACTATAAGAACAATCTAAACAAAATCAAACATAGCTTTAAAAAAACTGAGTCTTTTCAGATTAAAATTTAGAACAAATAAGCATATGGAAATGCATATTGGTATCTAATACATACCTAACATACTAAAAATTCAGAAGAAAATAACCTGAATTTTGGCAGGTATTTTTGGGGAAAGAAAAAAGGCCGCAGATCTTTACATCATGCCTTAGAGCTATGACAGAAGTAGGTGAGGCCATAAAAGTTAAACTACTTGCCCAAGAAACCTATCTTCTGATTTCTAGCTGAATGATGTCATTAAGACATCTTCGTCTTGTCCTTCAAATTAAGTCAAAATAAAGTTAATTGAACACCATATGGTATTAATTCCTAGATTTAAGAAAAAAATATCAAAGTCAAGGCAAGTGATTTCACAATCTAACTGCTAATACTCTTTTTCATAATAAATAAGGATCTGATCTACCAGACTTCATAAATATCCTGGACTTACAATGTAGAAAACGTCATCAAAAAAAGGCTTTTTATAGTGTCCATAACTTCATTTCTATATAACTTCCACGATTTGTTATAAAGTGAAATCACTTCTGCCTATGTGCTAAGGGATATTTCATTAACCAACAGCTATAATTTATTGTTTATAGTTTACTGAAACTGAATAGGCTTCATAGCTCTGTGGTTAGAGTGCTGGTCTTGTAGTTTACTGCAATAACCCTAAAACATAAGTTATACCCTAACAACATAAATTTAAACTTAAGCCATTTAACAACAATGACAAAATTTTTCTGATTATAATCCACCTTCACATAGAACCGAACTCTTCCCGGGGCTCAGTCAGTTAAGCATCCGACTCTTGATTTTGGCTCAGGTCATACCTGAGATCACAGTTGGTAAGTTCAAGTCCTGCTTCTAGCTCTGCACTGACAGCATGGAGCCTGCTTGGGATTCTCTCTCCCTCTCTTTCTCTCTCTGTACCCCTTCCACGTGTACATGCTCACGCACAGGCTCTCTCTGAAAACAAACAACTTAAAAAAAAAAAAAGATCTTCTTTAAATGAGGCACATTCAAAAAATAAAATGAGTCACATTCAAGTTAGCTTTTCAAGCTAGCCATATTTGTGCTTCACGAGAAGCCTAGAAGACAGAGGACTAAAGAGGTCCTAAGGTTATTTCTGGGTTTAGCACTCAATTATGAGGAGTAATTTCTGCTATGAAACAACAACAATCAAAACATTTTAAGTTTTTTTCTTTTTTTTATGTTTGTTTATTATTCTGAGAGACAGCGCATGAGCAGGGGAGGGGCAGAGAGAGAGGGAGACACAGAATCCGAAGGAGGCTCCAGGCTCTGAGCTGTCAGCACAGAGCCCAACGTTGGGCTTGAACTACAAACTGCAAGATCATAATCTGAGCTGAAGTCAAAAGCTAAACCAACTGAGCCACCCAGGCACCTCATCAATCAAAACATTTGAAAAAGGAGGCAGATGAGAGCTAACAAACTCCTATCAAAATAAGGTGCAAGAACAAAAAATACCTGAAACCCAAAAGAGAAAAGGGAGAGAGTATGTATATAAAGAGACAAGGAAGGGGCACCTGGGTAGCTCAGTTGGTTGAGCATCCAACCTCTGGCTCAGGTCATGATCTCGTTGTTTGTGGGTTCCAGCCCCACATCAGGCTCTGTACTGACAGCTCAGAGCCTGGAGCCTGCTTCAGATTCTGTCTCCCTCTCTCTGCCCCTCCCCCAGTTGGACGTGTGCATGCATGTGCCCTCTCTCTCTCTCAAAAATGAATAAACTTTTTTTTTTTAAAGAGTGGGATGTCTGAGTGGCTCAGTAGGTTAAGCATCTGACTCTTGGTTTCGGCTCAGGTCATGATATGGTTCGTGGGTTCAAGCCCCACACCAGCTCTGCACTGACAATGCTTAGCCTGCCTGGGATTCTCTCTCTCTCCCTCTTTCTCCACACCTCTCCCCCTCATGCTATCTCTCTTTCAAAAATAAATAAACCTAAAATAAAATACAAAATAAATTTAAAAAGAGAGACAAAGAACGCTTACAGTAAGGATGGCAAACCCAAGGCACATCAACAGTACTGCTACTTTCCCTCCTTCAAAACTGGCCGGTCCAGGTAACAGGGGACAGCTCTATGGTGCTTGGCAAAGGCCTCAGAAACCTCTGGAAGGCTACTCCAAAGCAATGGGAGTTGTTGGATGAAATAAAACACTGCCAATCCTGGTTTAGTATGACTGGAGGAAGATCACAGAGAAAAACCATTAAGGAGGGAATGAGTATAAGGAAAAACAGTAAGAGCCGCAAATACCCACTTACATGGTTTTTTTTTGGGGGGGGGGAGTTTGTTTGTTTTTGTTGTTGCTGTTTTTAGATTAGGGTGTTTCAATTAATTCTCACACTGAACTTTATAACTGCTACCCTTATGCCCATTTTGCTTTTTAATGTTTTATTTATTTTTGAGAGAGAGACAGACAGACAGACAGGCAGGCAGGCAGAATGAGCAGGGGAGGGTCAGAGAGAGGGAGATACAAAATCTGAAGTCAGGCTCCAGGCTCTGAGTGTCAGCACAGAGCCCAACGCGGGGCTCAAATCCATGAACCATGAGATCGTGACCTGAGCCAAAGTCGGACACTTTAACCTACTGAGCCACCCAGGCGCCCCACTATTATGCCTATTTTGTAAGCAAGAAAAAAAGCCTGAGGTTTACAGAATTTTAAACAACCGATCTGCCAGAGTCTTACATACAGTAAGTAGTGGAACTGGGGCTCCACACCAGACCTGAGCACTTTACCATTCCTCTTAATGGACCATGGAATTCAACAACTGACCCATTCCCCCCACATAAATGAACCAGAACGAAATTTTTTAATACAATTTTAATTATTTAAGTAATATCGGGTTTCAAAATGAAAGCCTGAAAAATATAATGATGTACCAAAATTCAGATCTTTTTTTATTGCCTTTATACTTACTATTTTAATGAACACCTTGTACATAAATTTCTGTGCACATTTTTATTCCATTTATAATGCTTTATAAATGGAATTCTGGGTCAAAGAGTGTGAGTACATTCTGCCAGAACATCTGATTTGATATTACTGAAATGATGAAGGGATGACAGCCCCTTGAGGAGAATAGTTAGGCCTTCTTCTCCTTGCATCCACAACACTTAGGGACATAAGCATGCTTTCACTAACTGCTGAATGAAGGTTTCTCTTCCCTTAGCACACAGTCTCAGAATCACAATCATGCCAAATATCAAAGTCATCAATGAGCTGCGTAAAACTCTTTTTAGGAAGAAAAGAGCCTAAGCATTGACACTGCTGTCTAATACATTTCTGTTGAAATGAGTCTGGGTATCTTAGGTGTAGTTAAAGAGTGCGGAATTTTAACAGGTATATAACACATGGAGGATACTATTTCTCCGAATTTAAATTATTATCTATTACTGGCCATGAAGATCATTTCAAAACATGTTCATACGCAAAATTCAAAGAACTAAATACCTTAATAGTAACTAGATTTGTCATTTTACTTTGATTTTCTTTCAAAAATCATAATCTATCATCATCAGATTCTAATGATATTATAGTAGTATATTAATCTCTACAGGTTAAACAACAAATGAAGCACAGAGAGGTTAAGAAACTCGCTTACTTCTTTGAACTCAGGCATTCTTACCACACCTCTAATCACCACCCAGGACTGACCCCCAGTAACAAGGAAAAAGCACTTAACCATTTCTGACACAGCTTTCAGTGGACACTGGTGATAAAGGGGATGATGACAATATGCTTGCAGAAAACAGGAAATTCAATCAATCCACATGGATTACTTTCTCATTTAGTAAATATTTATTACCTAGTATGAACCAAAAACTGCGTTAAAATGTGGGAGTGCTCACCAAATCTTATGGAACACCAGGTCGAAGAAAGAAAGAAGGCAGGTCATATAATGTAGATATCTAATGTAAACTGATCGAATGTAGCTAAAATAAAATAAAATTATTGACAGGTGTTATGGCACAGAAGGAGCAATTAACTCAGCCAAGGGCACTTACAAAAGTTGCACAGAAGAGGAAATACCTCAACTACACCTTGAGTAACAGACTCTTATAGAAACTTCTCAGTTAACAGTTTACCTCCTCAAATCACTGCCCATGGAAGGGCCCAGTTCTCACCGCTATGAAAACTGCTGCAGCAGCACAGAATATGTCCTAGCACAGTGGACCGTCTTGTGTCTGCTAAGGAGAGGGAAGAGGGTGTTGGAATAGGTCTGAGGAGTCAGATCCAGCCAATATATTGGGAAGTAGGGATAAAAAAGAAACACCTCTATCAATCCTAATTTTATAGCCAATATAGCTATAAAACTGCCTTTATTCGTTTGGCATACCTGTATCTTACCTATTATTTTTAAACAAACTAAATTTTTAAAATGATAATGAAGAATGTAGAGGGGAGAGCAGACCTTCAGCTAAGCAAGACTGACCTTGACTCCTTCCTGAAACCTCAGGTTAAAAGGTCAGAAAAAGTATAAAACCCATAAGAAAGAGAGTGAGGAAAGATACAACAAATGAGAGAAGTCAACAATACTCTGGAAGCTAGAAAAGGAGAAACTAACCTAACAAGACCAAGAAAGTTGAAGCCTAAACCCGAGACGAAGAAGCCATCAAGAAGCAAGCTGATAGGGGCGCCTGGGTAGCTCAGTCGGTTAAGCCTCCGACTTCGGCTCAGGTCAGATCTCACATTCGTGGGTTCGAGCCCTGCGTCGGGCTCTGTGCTGACAGCTAGCTCAGAGCCTGGAGCCTGTTTCCGGTTCTGTGTCTCCTTCTCTCTCTGCCCCTCCCTCTCTCATGCTCTGTCTCTCTCTGTATCAAAAATAAATAAAACATTAAAAAATAAAAAAATAATAATAATAAACTTAAAAAAAAAAAAGAAGCAAGCTGATAAAAACAGAAAGTACAATGGTTGCCAGGGGCTGAGGTGGGAAAAGCCAGTTTGGTAGGTACAATTTCAGCTTGGGCCGATGTAAAAACTCTGAAGATTGATGGACAGTGGTGATGGTGATACAACAGAGTGAATGTACTTAATACCACTGAACTGTACAATTTAAAATGGTTAAAGTGGAAATTTTTATGCATATTTTATCATATTACCACAATAAAAAAGAAAAGTAAGCAGATTCACGCTGGCTAAATTCAGACACTGGAAGCATGATGAAGACAAAAACGCAGCATGAAAGCTAGAAACGAGAGATGACAGGCTGAAAGTTCATTTGAATGCCTTCCTCCCCAAAACCAATATTCTCCCCATCCCAGAAGAAAAAAAGGCTGGAAACCCATCTCTGGCAAGGATAGAGTACAGACCCTGATCTTAAGAACACAAGCCACAACTGAGAGCAAGACAAAATTCCTTACTGAAGAAAATGAAGAAAAAAAAAAAAGGAATTATGTGAAAGTCTACATTCCATACAGGATATAGGAGGCAGTCTCCAAGAAGAAAATGGAACTGAGATTACCTGATATACCCAGACATACTGAAAGTATCTTAGATCTGTTGGGGAATTGATAATGGATTAATAATAGGCACAAAGTACATAAAATTTTAAACTCAAATAATTATTTGAGAAAACATTAAGTTGGACAGTAAATAAATGCCATCATAGTGAATTATGTGATCCAGCTGTGAAAAATATTTGCATAGCCATAATAATGAAAATACTAAAGAAGTTACCCAAAAAAGCTGATATCCTGTAACAGGAACATGACAGAAAAGGAAGTTTATGTAAATGTTTGCAGGTAGTAGATTAATTCCAAAGACTAATCCTCATTTTTCTTTTCTTTTTTTTTTTTTAATCCTCATTTTTCTTAGAAGGAAGTTAAAATGAACAACTACTAAAATGAACTACTGTCTAAAAGGAAAAGCCAACACAAAGCACAGCCAACTTAGAAAAACACAAGCAAATAGCAGAAAAGCTAAAAGAACTGAAACTAAGTGCCTCTAAAGGTTGGGAATTAGAGGTAAAAAGGGGAGAGATGGGCAACTGCTGTTTTTTATAAGCCCTGAAATATTATTCAACTTTTACACCTACATATATGCAATCATCATTTTAATTTTTTTATTGTTTGTTTATCTTAGAGAGAGAGAGAGAGAGAGAGAGAGAGAGAGAGAGAGAGAGAGAGAGAGAGAATCCTAAGCAGGCTCTGCACTGTCAGCCCAATGCGGGACTCAATCAAACCGCAAGATCATGACCTGAGCTGAAATCAAGTGTCAGACTCTTAACCTACTGAGCCACCCAGGAGCCCCAATTATCACCTTAATATTTAAATAAAAGTTTAAAGCGGTAAAGCAGATTTTGTCATGTTAAACGGATCTAAAATGGTTTCAACTGAATGTATATCATTTTTTCAAAATATGCATTATGTTCATTTCTATTAATTCTTAGAATTTTCAGGAGTACTGAGGTCTACAGTACTAAGTGCCTTTCATATAACACAATTCGTGAACTGATACAGTATGCAATTCACCAGAGAAATACTTTGGGCATGTAGCAATTCTAAAGCCTAACTGTTTAAAACTACTCCATAAACATAGCGTTTTATTTATTCCATTCCCCTGAAGAATATACATTTGGATATATTTATACAAAAGCTTATATTATTTGTAACTCTTGGGTCAAACCCAAATTTTGACATTTTCAATTTTGTAAGCACCAGTGATGATAGTGTTGAATTTACATTTAAGACTGAATATCAAACAATACTAATGGACAAACTGAAAGATGACCCTTATGGAAAAACATACAAAGTACTAAATATGCAAAAGAAAACAGGAAACAATCTTATCTGCAAGAACTGTAGCAACTTGCAACTTTTTAAAAGTCACATTCTTGTGGGCACAAATTCACCAACTAAATATAATCTAATTAACATATTTCTTCTACACAGTCAAAACCAAGAACCTCATTCCAGAAAAAGAAAATGCTTCAAAGCACAAGATTAAAACCATGAACAACTACATCAGAATCTATTAAATTTTTTTAAATTAATGAAGTTCTTTTCATATAAACAAAGAGACTTGTTTTCCCTTTCCAGTACTACTAATAGACTACGTGATTTACAACAGATAGCTCAATTTCATGTTCTGACTACGTAACAAACTTCCAAATATAAACAACAACTAGAAAGGCTTAAGAGCCTTAAAATCATATACAATAATCCTCCTCCCCCTTTTCCATGGTTTCAGTTACCTGTGGTCCAGAAGATAATCCTCCGAACATAGTGTCAGAAGGTCGACAGTACCAATGCTATGTCACAATGCCTGCATCATGCTCTTCACTTTACCTTAGCACGTACTCATTTTATCATCTCATATCATCATAAAAAGGGTGAGTACAGTACAGTAAGATATTTAGAGAGACAACATTCATATAACTTTTATTACAATATATTGTTATAACCGCTCTATTTTATTATTGTTAATCTCTTACTATGTCTATTTCATAAATTAAACTGTATCATAGGTATGTATGTATATAGGAAAAAACATAGTATACACAGGGTTTGCCTGTGGTTGCAGGCATCCTTGAACATACCCCTATAGATGAGGAAGGCTACTGTATGTTACATTATTTACACTGAGCCTCCATATAATGAAACAAGAAATAGAGTTGGAGATTCAGCAACCAAAGAAAACCTCAAGTATTTATCACCGAGTGTCCACATGTCAGGAAACATGGAAGGGAGAAATGCACAGGAGACAAGACTCTTCACTCAAGGAGTCTGTAATCGAGCAATGTAGAAAAGGTGTAAAGTGTGTGTGGTGGGGGTGCAACTAAGACATGAAAACAATTCAGGAGCAATATAAAAGAATGAAATTGCTGAGTATTAAATTATAAAACATAAATGGTAATAATAAATTTAGAGTAAGATAATAATAGTCTCGAAAAGAGAAACAGGCATTGAATTGGGTCTCAAAGAAGTAAAACAACATTTGAAGAAACTTGGAGAAAGATCAGTGCCTCTCTCTAGATGCTGCTACATACTTAAATTTTTTCATAATGAAATACTAAAGGCAAATGCATGCAAAATTTCAAAAAAATAATCTGAAAGAGAACTGACTCAGAAAACAGAAAATAAATCAAATATTAAACAGAGGGGAAATTATCCACAAAGAAAAGTAAAACTTAACCAACAAGCATATATCTTGTGTATCAATAAAGATAAATAAATATTATTTTGATTAGTCTCATTCAATTATTTGAGGAAGAATAGCAGTGTTATAATCACACTTCCATAAGGAGACTAACAAAGTTTGGCTTAGCAACAAAACTATGTAAGGACAGCTGAGATTTCCTGCTTCCCAGGTCCTACATCTATCCATTTTCCGAAACACAACTTTACATGATAAGTATTTTACAAAGGACTGACTTCATTATCAACCTCAATCTCCTATAACAACCAAAATTATTAATGCTATAGCCACTATAAAATCTCCTATAACAACCAAATTTATTAATGCTATAGCCACTATAAGAAACAACACCCATTTTTTATTAAGTATGATAAAATACACAATAGCCAAATGAGTCTCATTTAAGACCATGAAACTTTCATGACTAGAACCAAGGTCTTTACAGTAAACTGAGATATGCTACCATTTTAATGTGTCTTCTAACCAACAGGCCATTCTAATGGTCAGTGAAAGGGAGAATGAAGCTCAGGCAGCAAATTTCAGAGATAAAGTTATGGTTTTAAGGAATTCCAATACAGAATTTTTTCACTGTTTTATCTAAATTATATGGGTTGTAAGCTGACTACATAAATAGGTATTAAAAATCAAAGAAGGGGCACCTGGCTGGTTCAGTCAATAAATTACGTGACTCCTGATCTTGGGGTCAGGGGTTCCCCCACACTGGGAGTAGAGATTATTCATTCTTACTAGTGTGTCCCAAACTAGATTAACATTCATCACAAACTGAAAAACACACACTGGTCCAGCACTTGCCATGTTTATTTAGCCTCCAACGGCACATCTTGGAAACTACTTGAATTTAGCAGTCTTTGATGATGATGATGATGATGGTGACGACGACTATGACAACAAAGATGATGAAAGCAAAAGAAGGAGAAGCAGCAGAAGTAAAAGAAATAGAAACATGGAAATAGAAATAGAAAGAGAGATGGTGGAGCTGATAGTGATAGTTGTAAGCCTTAGGAACTGGTACACATTTGAAGGCTACAGTACCTAGAGACTGGAGGATCCAATGATTCTGGTAAATGACTTTTAAAACACATGAACTGGGGGCGCCTGGGTGGCTCAGTCGGTTAAGCGTCCGGCTTCGGCTCAGGTCAGGTCATGATCTCATGGTTTGTGGGTTCAAGCCCCACGTCAGGCTCTGTGCTGACAGCTCGGAGCCTGGAGCCTGCTTCAGATTCTTTATCTCCCTCCTTCTCTGACCCTCCCCTGCTCGCACTGTCTCTTTCTGTCTCTCAAAAATAAATAAAAACATTAAAAAATTTTTAATTAAAAAAATGTGTTAATTATTCTGTAAACTGTAATTCAAAATCATATTTACCTAATGAACATTTATATACTGCTTACCTACTCAAGATACACAGCTAAGTGGTGGAACCAGATTCAAAGTCAGGTAATCTGACTCTAAAATCCATGCTGTTACTCACTACACTAAGCAGCCATACAGTTTTGGATGGATTATTTCTACTTACTTCTGGATATATTGTATGAATTTTAATACACATCTTTCTGACTACATCTGTCTTAGTTTAACGTTTAACATTTTATTATCTGAAACTATTGATAAGTAAATTATTGTAGTGGGTATCAAGAACAAACCAGAAACTGAGATCATTGTTTTATCAATCATATTCACAAACTCAGTAATAATAACAATCACTAAAGCACTACATTAGTCTTTCAGCAATTTACTATTTCTAATTTTCTGAAAATAGTTCATGTGTCATGCACATACACAAACACACTGAACATGGACATGAACATGTATTAAATTATTAGTCTGTTTCATTGATCATGTGTTAGACTAGTTAAATATTTGACCAACAAAATATACCCTAATGGATACAGTTAGGCATGTAACTTTAGTTACATTTCACTGGTAACTGTAAAAAAGTCCATACAAACTTCCATATCTCATTAAAAATTAAATCATACAATTTTTAACTTCTGCCACCACAAAGTTTTATCTAATAGCTTAGTATTAACATTAAATAGTCTCATTAAATATATCTAATAGTTATTAATAGTATTGTAACTTATTAAAATAATTTCCCCTAAAGAACATATATCAGCACTTCCCAAATTTATAAGCACAATTATATGTGAGTACCATTCTAAAATACTGTATAAACTAGAAAGAGGACTAAAAGTTAATTGTAACTTTATGAAGGATCTGAGATAAAACCAAACGTTATACAACCCAATTAAAACAACAAAATCAAATATATTCTTTGGAACACAGGACCACAAACCAGACTTCTGGAAGTCTTATTAACATTAAGACAATAAACTAAATTTGAAACAATTCCCAGAAGTGTTAATGCTAGATGTGACTCTTCTCCATGAGGAGAAATTTATACAGAATAAGCACGTCTTAAAAGCCAACTCAAACAGTGTTAGGGTGAAAATGAAAGGCATCTAAAGACCACTTTACTAAAACTAGGAGAAAATTTTAGGTTAAAGTAGTATAAAAAGATCAATTGAAGAATATATGAAGAGAAGAGAAAACTTAATGAAACAGAATGGGGAAGGTGTTCTTATTTACCAAAGATGAAAATAACAACAACAACAAATGAGGAACTCATGTGCAGAAACACTTTTTGGAATTTGCGTTGAAAATTAACAATACAGGGGCACCTGGGTGGTCCGACTTCAGCTCAGGTCATGATCTCCCAGTTCGTGGGTTTGGGCCCCGCGTCAGGCTCTGTGCTGACAGCTAGCTCAGAGCCTGGAACCTGTGTTCAGATTCCGTGTCTCCCTCTCTCTCTGACCCTCCCCTGCTTGTGCTGTCTCTCTCTCTCAAAACTAAATAAAAAACATTTTAAAAAGAAAATTAACAATACAGAATAACCATCAGAAAATACGAGGTCCCATCTAAAGCCTAAAGAAAATACATCACATTTTTCCATGCATGCTCAATGAAGACTTTTCCTCCACCACAAATACACAAAAGGTTTTTGTTGGTACAATTTACTATGCCTATTCTCAGCCCTAGGATATTTTGTTTACCCAATCTCAAGCTGGAAATGGGATGCTATCTGTCCTTAAAATGTCGAGTTACTGGCAGAAACACAGTTCCATGTCTAATAAAACTTTCATGCTCCACTACAAGTCTTTTAAGTGGTATTCTTGTTTATATGTAACTAAGACCACCTGTGTATTTTTAAATATAAATAAAAACTTATGAGACATACTGTTCACTGATCCAACGGATCTGAATTTTCCCCTAGTATGAGAATACAATCATTGCACTTATCACTAAACCCTACTGTTAAACAGATTAATTCATATTATATGATATCTTTCATTTCAAGGAAATTAGTTTTCCAAGGTTAGCTACCCAGTGAATCCTACTTTCCCACCACTGAAAAAGTAGACAAATGTTCCCACAGAAATATACTCCCAATACATAAGCCAAAAACTGTCTAAGGAAGGAAGGTTGCAAAGGAAGGTTGATACTTCCCTTGCTTCCATTTCCTCACTGGTAATATCAGGTACCATACGACATCCAGTACTTTTTAGGAATGGAAAGTGGAAATGTGTTAAGAATTAGAAGATTTCTACAACCAGATGCACAACTTAGGAAGCGTGGAATTAGAACTGGCTGTCCATTTACTCATATCAGACTGTGATTCTAGTTTGACGATGATGAAGAAAAAGTTTTATGTGTGTTTTTAAAGTCATAAAAATCTGCATTAAACAAATAAAGATGTTTTCATATCATAAGAACTTTTCTACCTGAAAAAAAATATTTTGTAATGGGATGCCATTGCTAATATAGTAGACAGGTTATTCTCCTCTGTTTCATTCGTCTTCGTAAACAAACTCTCATTTCAGTCTCCTAAATAAACTCTCATATCAGTCCCCCCAGATCTATGCTTTAAATTCCTTTAAAAGCTTTGTATTTTAAAAAATTTGTGAGAACTTTTAATACTAATTTTCATGGGATTGGGAGGGAGGGAGAAAAAACCCTTGGCAATCTTACTTCTATGAAATAGCTAAGCTCTGAGCCCCAGGGGTGAAGTAGAACTTGAGAACCTGTCCTTTCACGCTGCTTCCTCCCCTGAGCCACCATTCCCCACCATTCCCCACCATTTCTAGCACTCAAGAGGAAAATGGAGAAACGCTGCTCCACCACTTTGGCCACTTCCTACTAATTACTTCTGCCCAACTCTTCTTAGGAGCCCAAATGGAAATCCATTACCACAATGCAGTCTCATGATACCTAATAAACGTACTGAGGAAGGCTGCTGATGCTCTTCTTCACACACAGTAGAGGCAACTGCAATACTTATTGGCAGCCATGCATTGCGGACTGTCCATGGTATGCAGAACTGTAAGATCCAAGATCTCTGCTTCCCAGTGTATATACCCTGCATACTCTGTGGGACTGTGTGGGATTTCAGTGCCATGATTAGGTGAACTTTTAAAAAGATGACTTCAAGAAAAAGTGACTATCCAGACAGGCCTCAGCTAACCACTTAAGTCCTTTAAACCCGGTGTAGTAATAAGACAGAGAAGCCAGAGAGATTGGAGAGTGAGACAGACTAGACATGAAGGATATTCTCCATAACTAGCTTTGAAGATGGAAAGGGCCATGTGGCAAAGAATATAAAGGCAGTATCTATAAGCTAAGTGTAGCTCCTACTTAACAACCAGCAAGGAAATGGGATCTCAGTCCCACAACTGTGAAGAAATGAGTTCTGCCAACAATCTAGCTTTGGAAGATCCTCCACACAAGAACTCAGCCCAGACAACAACCTGATTTCAGCTTTGAGGGACCCTGAGTAGACAACCCAGCCACACTGTACCCAGACTTCTGACATACAGAACCGTGAGTTAATAAATGAGTGTTGTTTTCAGCAGCTGAGTGTACGGTAATGTGTTACACAGCAACAGAAAACTAACACAGGGGCTCCTGGGAGGGAAAAGGTGTAGGCTGCTACTGCAGCAGGTTTCCTTTCTCAGCAACATCACAACAGGAAGACTTGACACAGAACAGAAATCTGTCTGAAATCTAGAGAAGGGTGACCATAATGATGAACATGCTTGGAAACTGGAAACTGCCCTACTTTCATTTCCTTCATATTTATCAGTACCAGACCATATATATTACTTTGTTTACTATTTGTTTTATTCACTGGAATAAAAGCTCCATCAGAACAGAGTATGTCTCCTTTCTCTGTTGCATACCCAGTACCTTAAAAAATGCCTGGCACATAGGCAGGCACTAAGAATTAATTACTTGAATGAATAATCCACAACCAAAATTCACAGTAAATTGTTACATGAGGTTTCTTAGAATAAGAAACTGAAATAACTACATTACCAGTTGGACATACAGCACCCAACAAAGTCCATCTTAACAAATAATTTCCCTTTAATACAAAGGATATGTGTCTATCTAAACATAGTTGTTTCCTATATGCTTTTATAGGTGCCTGAACCGATGTAATCCATTAAAGAATCTTTGTAGCTGGGTAAACATATCAATAATAATAGAATGGCATTTCAGGAAACAATATGATAATGAAATCCCAACATAAAACTGCTGAGAAATTTACTTTCAGTTGATGGGGCCAATTAAAGTCCTTGCCTCTTTCGACACAACTACCCCACACTCTGCAGAGCCCAAGTTGAAGAATCCTGATATGTTTGAATAAACTCAGAACTAAAAAAAAATCTCTAGATAAGCAGTATATTTCTACAGAGTGGATAACATTTCCATCCGATTTCTTTGTTGTAATAAATTGAAGGTTGCTCAAACTAAATTTAAAATAAGTTTAAAAGCCCTAATACAATACTAATGAAGTATCTTAGTAATTATACTTCCACCTAGACACAGACTACAGACTCGGGTACCTTCAAGAGCATATAATGGCAAAAGAGATACCCGATTCTCTTTCAACACATTTCTTTTCTGCCAGAATCAATTACTTCTACAGCAGTTCCCAACTTAAACACAGTACATTCCAAAAAACGACTTCTTGGTTGGCTGCTTGGGAGTCATGAATGTCTTCCTGGCTCACAGAATCACTGTCATGACTGGTGGTGAGGTGAGGCGGTACTATACTTCAGGTATGTTACAGGGTCTTGTGGCCTGGCAACTACCGCTATGTATTTTGTCTACTTCTGTTACATCTCATTCTTTAAAAGGGAGCAATGGACTTTAAAAGGGGGCATATGTGTCATCATATGTATTAATTTAATGAATTTTCTTAAGTATTGAAATTCCTAAATAAGCCTTTTTTTTTTTAAGTTAAAAAGGTTAATCTTAAATCGAAACCACCTAAGTTCAGCTTGAAATTAAGTATGGAAAACATGTGTTCTACTTAGATATCTTTAAAATAAATTTTATAATGCAGAGAATAAAGTACTATTATGGGTAATTCACAGAATGATTTTTTATTATTATAAATTCAAAGAACTTCTAAAATATGTTCAGAGTTCAAGGACAGACTTTCATCTTAAGGATAACAAAAATAAAGTAAACTGTTAATACACTAGTTTCACTGACCCACCAAATGTACAAAGAACTTCACATCTGTGACCAGTGTTGGTTCATACCCTAGAATATGACTCAGAAACAAAAACTCTGCATAAAACTATTTTACAAAAATTTTCCCTATCCCTATGAAGATATACAACCAAATTTTCTCAAAATAGGATCTAAAATGGGGGAAGGGGAATTCTTCTTAGAGAAGCAGAAATTGTGTATGCACACATGTATACATGTGTATGTGTGTCATGTATTTGTGTATACATATGGCAGCCTAATTCATGTTTACACCCGGAACTACAAATTTCATTTACTGAATCATTACTATAGACTTAAACAGTCTGCTAAAATCTCTGTCACATGAATAAGAACATGACCAAAATAATGTGCTAACAGTTACTTATTTGAAAGCCAGGAATGTATTTTCCTCATGATTGTCTTGTATCTTCTCCATATTTTCACTCACTATTTATACCCCAGATATAACTTGCTAACACACCAAGAAAGTATTTTATCAATCTCTACATGTTTGCCAGTGAGAACTGGCTGAATCCAAATACAGGAGAATCACAGGAATGCAAAAACTTCTTGGTGTGCATTAAACAGACAATACCACATCTTGATATGTAAGTTATCAAAAAATCTTTCCTTGATTTTTCAACAGCATCGCTAAGACTTACAGGACATCATTGCTCTCTCCTGGTTCTCATTTGCCCAACCACTAGCTGTCTGTGTCGTCACAGCAGATTCCTCTTCCTCCACCATACCTCAGGGTGGCCCAAAGGATGGGGTATATACCACAGTAGGTGGCACACATATAATCATGAATCATTTCATGAGAAAGTTATTAGCTTGTCAAACTCTTGGGCCTTCTAATTACAAAGTCTTACTGTTTTTTTCATTTCATTTGGCTTTTTATTTACACTAAGTAGACTTAAACTCAGAGGATTTCATAGACAACAATATCTAGCTAAAACTTAATGCCATTAATTTTGGTGTCATCACTTTCATTTTTGCATTGCTAATTGCTTAAAGCAAGTGATATTCATTTGCCATTTTTAGGCAATGTAAGGTTTCCCTTTAAAAGTAAAAGAGTCATTTAAAGAACATGTAAGGAAATACTTAAGTATTTACTTAAGTAAGGAAATAATTGTATTTTTTAATGTTTTTTTTGTTTTTTATTTTGAGAGAGAGAGAGAGACAGAACATGAACAAGGGAGAGGCAGAGAGAGAGGGAGACCACAGAATTCAAAGCAGGCTCCAGGCTCTGAGCTGTCAGCACAGAGCCTGACAAGGGGCTTGAGCCGTGAGATCACGACCTGAGCTGAAGTCGGACGTTTAACCAAGCCACCCAGGCACCCCAGAATAATTGTATTTTGAAGTGGTCCTCAAAAAACTGATGTGTCAGAAACACTGTTCTGACCAGAAATGTGACTATTTCTAAATTCAATTCTTTCTCCACATTTTCTCACTGTGATCACCTTACTCAGCTAAACTCCAGATTCAATGTAAGATATTATGCCAGCACATCTAATTCAACACCTCCAAATAAAATCCATTCTCTTCTGGATCACTCTATCACTACCAATACCACTTCCAACTTCACCATCAAAAGCTAGCCAAATTCTCCTTTACCATTAGTCACACAATCTCAAAACCCAGGCATTAAACTTTGTCAATTCACTGAATTCCAGCAGTTACCACTTCATTCATTCCACAAACACCTGTTGGGTTCCTACTGCATATGAATAAAATCAAGTCATCTTAGAAAGCCAGTTCTTTAAAAACTTCATAACCTATGAGAAGAGAATCTGGCCTTCTGGGCTCTTCCTCCAAAATTTGGTGTGGAGGGGCACACAGAAGGATGTAAAATGAAACAGAACTAAAAAGGAATGCCTGAGAATATTAAAGGTGGTTATATTTCCAAATTATAGAAATAAAAATAAGTAACATCTTCATATTTTTCTACATTTACACATTTACTATATCTTTATAATCAAGAAAAAATATATTCCAAAAAATTTCTCATCCAGAGTTATTTACCCATTCCTATTCAAGCATCCCACTTCAGACTCTCATTCTGTCCTCTTGCCTGGCCTCTAACCTGACCTTTGTGAAGGTTGCTGCCCAATACATTATACATATGGTTGTGAGAATAATACTCCTGAAAGTTACCTTTACTAAGTTAACTCTTCTATTCAACAACCTTTAATGGCTCTCTATTGCCTAAAACCAGAGTTGTCTACTCTACTAGCTTTTCAGGGACTACTATAATCTAACCCCAGTCCTACCAATATAAAAGAGAAAAAGTATTATCACACGTCAAATATTAATGCTCTAGCAGAAAGTTAAATGTAAGTTGAAACTATTTAAGACTCCAAATCTGGCATGTTATTAACAATTTTGCAGGCACCATTTTCTCAAGGTTCCTAAAATTCAGGGTTTTATTATATACTCATTTTTTGAAAGACTCCATTTTCAGGAACTACACCAACAACGCAGATTGAGTTTAGCATGCAAACTACAGTCCAGCTAACATCAAAAGGTATTAATGGACGTATCCATACAACGAGGCTACACTTAGACTGAAGGAGAGATGTGAGAAAATAATTAATGGAATTTCTAATGGTATAAAATCAATACTAGCAGGAAACTGCCAGGTCACCAGGCACAAAATAAATTAAGCTGAATATATTTAATGTATAGTTTTTGCTCTACGTCTTCATTAGTTTGAAGCAATTGTTATTTTTGTTCTGTAACGTATCACCTAAAGGTTCTAAACTCTGTAATATTTAGAAGGTATTTACTTAGCACTTATATTTCTTATCAGTCACTTTTGCCCCACAACATGTCTTCTGGGCTGAGAGACAAAAGCTGCATAAAGCTCCTGCTCATACTGTTCTCCAGCTCCCAAGGAACACCTAAATGCCTAGGGGATTCAGTTCTTATATCATTTCCAGAGAATATTAAACCAAAACCTAGAAGCCAAAGTGTGGGAGAACTTCCTCAGATGTGAGAATTAAATGCCAGGTAAGCGCTTTGAAAATCCTGAGATTGACTGTATCCTTAAATTCTGTGCCTTAGGTGCCTCCTTGCTCTACCCTAGTCCTGACCCAGTAGAGTCAGGGATACTGCTAAACCTCCTTCAATGCACAGGATAATCCTTCACGACAAAAAACTACTGCCCCACATGTCAACAGTGCTAGAGTTGAGAAACCCTGGTATAAATGAAAGAACACCTTTAGAATCCCAACTCTGCAACTCTTTAGCTAAGTGACCTTCAGCAAATTACATAACCTCTCTAAAACAGTTTCTTCATGTTTAAAATAGACATCATGTTTATGCCAAAGGATTTAGGAGGATAAACTGACACAGGACCTGTTAGACACCTAAAAATGTTAGCTTCCATTCTTCAGAGAGAGAGCACAAAAACCTCTATCAGAGGTAGAGCTCTGGCCCTCTCAAAAATAATTTCAAAGTTATGAAAGACACATGGTACTGTAATTGATTTGTTTTCTCCATCTCCTATCAAAGTCTAAGAAGCTTAAAGGCAGAGTCCTTACCTTTGCCACCTCAGCCTCCAGAACAAAGTAAGCTTTGGGTAAGTATCTGTTAAATGGCCAAACAGGCAAATAAGTTCTATGTATCTACCCACAAAAAGGCATTCATTGCACTGCATTGTGGGAACTACCAAAGAATATAAGAAAGCATAATTCTTGTACTGGAGGAATTTAAAAATAGTAAGAGATACCTAACAAAATACACAGATAGGTTTAATGGAATGGCACTCAAGAAAAGCTCATAGGATGATGGGGAAATTTGCATAAATGCAAAGGCCACAAATGAATATTAATTGCATGCACACAAAAGTTAGAATTAAATAGATTTAATCAGGGAAAGTCCTATTTTTAATTAGTATAATCTTTCAGAGTACATGCATCTAATATCTTCCAAAGGCAATGAAACGGTACACTTAAAGAAAAAACATCAAAATGACAAGTGCTATCATTTGTCATTTTAGCAATATTCGGCTAAATTTCATAATTCATATGATGGTAGCATATTTTAACATATTCAAAGACTACTTTAAGCAATTTTTTTAAACCACATTAGATTTTAATGGAAGCTTATCAAATTCCTAACATCCACAATCCATCTTAATTATCTTAAATGGTCTGAGACAGAGCAAGACCAAAAGGGCTGATGCCCAAATGTCTGAGTACTTTGCTAAAAAGGCTGAGCTCCAGCATACCCAAAGTGTGTTAGAAGCAACTTTTAAAATGCACAAATGTAACAATTATTTTTAAACCAACAATTTTAGAAAAATAGCAGTTCCTATCTAAAGCTTATATAAATATAAGACACTGGGTTTGCAAATGTCAGCAGAGTTTTAAGATCCCTTTCTAAAGTAATAGTCTCCTGTTTTGCTTGGTATCTTAATTTGCCTTTAGTTTCAAAACTAAGCTTGCCAACCCTATGCCTCTCAAAACCTCAGGAATTCCATTACTAGTTTTAAGCTAAATTAAAGGAAAATAGACGCATTCAACCCATGGCAGAAGTATGCACAAAGTGTTTGTTGATGCTCATAAATAGACTGAGAAATTTAGACATGTCTGCAGGACAACGGCTGTATAGTCAACTGTTTTGCTCTACCATGGAACCAAATAGAAAGAGAATTATTGCTACCACTTCAAGTGAGACCAGCCCAGATACCTTTAAACCAACTGGGACATAGTAGAACATTCTCTTGAAGTCAGAGCCTTTGTGTACACTTTCTCTTCAGGGAAGAATGGTTAGAGTACTCTTTTTTTTTTTTTTAACTTTTTTTACATTTATTTATTTTTGAGAAACAGAGAGAGACAAAGCGTGAACAGGGGGAGAGGCAGAATGAAAGAGATACAGAAACCGAAACAGGGCTCCAGGCTCTGAGCTAGTGGTCAGCACAGAGCCCAACGCAGGGCTCGAACCCAAGAACCCTGAGATCATGACCTGAGCCGAAGTCGAATGCTCAACAGACTGAGCCACCCAGGTGCCCCGAATGGTTAAGAGTACTCTTAAAGAAATCCACACATAGCCAAGATGCCACTGCCCTCTTCCCCAAAACAATGCTTAAAATGCCCTCAACACCGCCCACCCATGTGCCTCCAAAAAAATATAAAAGATTTTTAAAAAGCCATAAATCCTTTACAGATAGTTCTGTGTCTTATCACTAGAAATCTTTTCTATTCCACTTCCCTCTTCTCAGACTCTATAAACCTTCAGACAATTACAAACATTTTCACTCTTCATCCCCCTCCATCACCTCCATCAAGCCTTAATTCATTTCAACTTACTTGAATTCCAGGTATCAGGACCTCCTGAATGGAACTAGTAAAAGAGGAAAATTCCTCAGAAAGAAAAGGAAGGAAAACACTCTTTCCCACCTGCATACTCCCTCCTTTACAGGGTCCCAGCACAGTCAGTAGCAACAAATGGCAGGAATATGACAACTGGAAGTTCATTCTATTGTTGTGTCTCCCTCTTTCACCTCCAACTCATTCACTTCCCCCTCCAGGCATTCTGCTCCTCAGGTATCACCCCAAGTCTCCAGTTCTAGGTAATGGAAATCACAACCCAGCTCCATAAGATAGGGATGCAGCAGGATGAATGAATTTCCACCAGTGTTATAGAGTGTTTCAAATATATTGCAATATAATGGGTTTTAATTTTTTATGGCTTGACCTAATAAGCTAAACACCATTTTAATACAACTTATTAGGAAAAAAATAGGCTTCCAATTCAAAATTCCTTTTTTTAACTCACCCATCCCTAGCCAAAACCCTTTTCAAACAATTAATTTACAAGATAGAGGCTACCTATGTTAAGACAGTAAAATTACAAAGACTGCTAGTAATTAAAACAATACATTTTGACAAAGTAAACTAGTGAATGTTAGCAGTTTGTACAGTGCAAATAATCAGTTTGTAATCACCTAATTAATAAAAATAAGGAAAATAAATCTAGTTATAAATAGCATATAACCAATCGGTAATCATACTTCTGCAAACATTCCCTCATTAAAACAAATATTCTAACTTTAGAAATGAATACACTGAGAACAATTTTGCAGTATTTATCAAAAATCTAGGGGCACATGGGTGTTCAGTTAGTTGGGCATCTGACTCTTGATTTGGGGGAAGGTCATAATCTCACAGATCCTGCTGACAGCATGGAGCCTGCTTGGTTCTGGTTCTGGTTCTGACTCTCTCTCTCTCTCTCTCTCTCTCTCTCTCTCTCTCTCCCCCCTCACTCTCCTTGCCCCCCCCCATCCTTTTCTTAAGTTTATCTACTTTGAGAGAAACAGCACAAGTGGGGTAGGGTGGAGAGGGAGAGAGAGAATCCCAAACAAACTCCGTGCTGCCAGTGCAGAGCCCGACTTGGGGCTTGAACTCATGAAACCATGAGATCATGACCTGAGCCAAAGCCAAGAGGTGGACACTTAACCAACTGAGCCACTGAGGAACCCCAGCATTTTAAAAAATTTTAATGTGTATATATATATATATATATATAGTATTGGCAAAGAAATTCTACTTGTAAAACTTAAGGTAGGGATATATTTGCACAGGAGTGAAATATGCATACAATACTGTCACATTATTTATTAAAAAAAAAAAAGATGGGTGGCTCAGTTGGTTAAGCACCCTACTCTTGATTTTGGCTCAGGTCATGATCTCACAGTTCGGGAGTTGGAGCACCCATGGGGCTCTGCTGATGGTGTGGAGCCTGCTTGGGATTCTCTCTCTCCCTCTTTCTCTGCTCCTCCCCAGCTTCCATGCTCTCTCTCTAAATAAATAAATAAATAAACAAACTTTCTTAAAAAATTAAAGGGGTGCCTGGGTGGCTTAGTTAAGCATCCAACTTCAGCTTAGATCATGATCTCATGGTTCATGGGTTTGGGCCCCTCCATCAGGCTCTGTGCTGACAGTTCTGAGCCTGGAGCCTACTTTGGATTCTGTGTCTCCTTCTCTCTCTGTGCCTCCCCTGCTAGTGCGCTGTCTCTATCAAAAACAAATTAAAAATTTTTTTTAATTTAAAAAAAAAGGAAACAAGCTTAATGTCACCAAAAGGAAATTTATAGTATATTCAATACAATGGAAATTATGCAGCTAAAGAAGAGTGAATATGGTTGTAAATGTAGAAAACTTGCTACAAACAGCCACTGGCTCAGGGGATGGAACCTGATAGACAGGGAGGTAGGAGACTTGCATTTTACAATAAGCCCTTTTGTACCTTTAAATTTTGAATCTGTACACATACTGCCCTTTTGTTAAAAATTAAAAAGTTCAAATTCATTAAGGAATTTAGACAATTCTCCCTGATCCTCTGACACATAACCAGTTGTACTTCCTCATCTGCAGGCAGTGTTAACTAGGACTGAGAATCTAGGCTGTTAGAGGCTACCCAATAACCAATGTGCTCACTTCCTCCATAGTGAGAAGATGCACAACTATAGCAACTTTGTACCAGTCAAAACAAAGTGTAGTAAGTGATGAAACAGATGAAAAATTTATCTCACCCAAAGCAACCTTGATTACAGAAATAAAACTGGATGCAATATAATTTTGTCAGCACTTTTAAAAACTGTGCTTCATCAAAAGGAAACAACAACAACAAAAGCCTATCTGGCTAGAATTCCTGGTTAGGGTCTAGCTCTCAAATGGCTATATGCACCAGAAATATTTAGTAAAGAATCTAAATGCCAAAATCATTTGAATCCAAACAGCAGTTAAAAAACACGGGGGCCAGAAGCGGGGGGGGGGGGGCGCACCTGGGTGCCTCTTTTGAGTTAAGCATCCGACTTCGGCTCAGGTTATGATCTCAGTTTGTGGGTTCGAGCCCCGCGTCGGGCTCAGAGCCCAGAGCCTGCTTCAGATTCTGTCTCCCTCTCTGCCCCTCCCCTATTTGTGCTCTATCTCTCAAAAAAACAAATAAATGTAAAAAAGAATTTTTTTAAAACAAATACAAGGGCAAGAGGGATGACAAAGTCATGGGGTAACAAGTTTCAAATGCCAAAATAAACTTTTAAGATACCATTTTTAACAGAATTTTTCTCTTTATCTCTTAAATTCCAAGCAACATTGAACACAGCAGTCCCTCAGTAATTAAAACTCCAGAAACTGAAATAGTTCAAACTCTTTCTCAAGCTAATTTTTAAATGTTGCTACTTAATGTGATTTTTGATACTAGATGAAAAGAACAATTAACACGACAGCAGCTAATACTAATCTGATCCCCCCTTCTTCCTCTGCTTCAAAAGTTTACTGCAATCTGACCGTTCAATCATAAAACGGGAAAACTAGAAAAAATATCTTGAAAGGGAAGTGGAGTATATAACATGACAATATTTAGGAAGAATATCGTATTTATTTTTTATAAAATAAAAAATCCTTTTATTGGGTCTCTTGTTAACAACACGGACTTGCATCTAAGCACACAGCTATACCATTTCAAATTTAGACTTAATGAACTATTTAAAGTAAAACAGAAGGAAAAAATCAAACTCAACAGCACAAAGATTTGTTGTCATAACCAATCAGCCTAATGAGGTCTAGAATGTATCCAGTAAATGAAAGATGCTAGCTAGCATATAAAAAATAATCCATACATTCCTTTGACAGATTTAAATATTCAGACTAATGCAAACAACAAACTAACTCATGAAATAAAGACATACTTAAGAAAACAGAAGATAGGGGTGCCTGGGTGGCTCAGCTGGTTGAGCATCTGACTCTTGATTTCAGCTCAGGTCATGATCTCATGCTTCATGAGAGCAAGCCTTGTGTTGGGCTCTGCACTGGCAGCGGAGCCTGCCTGGGATTCACTCTCTCCCTCTCTCTCAAAATAGATAAACATTAAAAAAAGAAGAAGAAGAAGAAAACAGATGATAAAAAGTTCCTCAGCGTTATTATGTATAGTTTTCATTATCTTGACATTTATAAAAAAAAAAAAAAAAACAAGAATATTACCAACTGATAACGTTCATTTTTATTCTTTTTTACATTTATTTATCTCGAGTGTCTGAGGTATTTCATATACTCAATTAAAGACTACTGCTAATCATAATATCAATTATAATCATATCAAACTCCAGATCAACAACTACATAAATATTTAAATTCATATCAAGGGTTTCCTATCTTGACTTAAGGACCACCTAAAGTAAAACTGAGAGCTCCATAAGCTATTTTTAAGATTTAAAAATAGGGGCGCCTGGTGGCTCAGTAAGTTAAGCGTCCGACTTCGGCTCAAGTCATGATCTCATGGTTCGTGGGTTCGAGCCCCGTGTCAGGGTCTGTGCTGACAGCTAGCTCAGAGCCTGGAGCCTATCTTCGGATTCTATATCTCCCTCTCTCTGACACTCCCCTGCTCACACTGTCTCTCTCTCAAAAATAAATAGAACATTAAAAAAATGTTTTTAATAGCCTAATAGTCTCATATCCTACCTGCAATACAGCTTCCTATGCTAACCAAAAAACCCCCACAAATTTCTATTTGGAATGCTGAAATTAAGAGTCAACGTGGTAACACCAATTATCTCATAGTGATCTGAAGCCCTGCTTGTAGTTATAGCCTTCAGTAATAAAAAGAGAAAACCTAATGAATTATTTTGTAATACATGGATTTTATCTTGTGGGAAAACTTTTTTGGATTCTAATATCTGAAAACTAATGGAAATAAGAGTATTCTACGGGTTTTTTTTTTTTTTTTTTACTGTTCCAGGAAAGCAAAATGCAAACTAAAAATACATACATACATACTCTAAATATTGACAAACATTTATCAGAAAAAGGCTTATGTATTCTTGGCGAGGACACAAAGACACCCATGAATTACAAGAAAATACCACCTTCTTTACATCCTAATGGCTCATTGGATGCTTCATGAAAAAACAAGTAATGACATGGATAAAGATGAGTAATCAGATCCCAAATTATGAAGGAAATTTAACAAGAGGGAGAGAAAAGTTTATGTCTGTGTTCTCCACTCCATTTCTCCCTTTTACGGTGTTTAATTTCACAATTACCTGCGCTGTTACAACAGGGCAAGATCTTAGCCATGTTTCCCAAATATACACATCCAGCACCAAATAAAACAGGTATCATAAGCCTAATTTTCACCTGGGAATGCACTCTGATTTTTTACATAGTACAAAAGAAATACTAAAGTGCAACATGAAGCTAGGACCCAAAAAGTAGAGTAACTGTAAAACCATTACCCCCAAGCATGACCTGAAGACCACCCAAGAGTACTCACTGACCCCAGTAAACCAGACGACCTGCGAGGCATCTGGCGCCCAGTCGGGAGGACATGCTGTATCTGAATCCAGATACAGATCTAGAAGACCTGGTACAGTCTTCTAAGTAGATCACTTTCTTAGCACGTCCCCACCTTTCTGCTCTCACCAAATGAGCTGGACATTTAACAAGAGCCAGCTGCTTCTGACATGTATGATTGTGAAAGGGATGGTTTTCTCTGAAAATTATGTTGAAAAGTTCAAAAAGATTAAACGGCTAATTCTTTTCTTTAAAGTTATTATGGAATTAGGTGTATATAAAACAATTTTAGAAGAATAAGGGGAAAAGAGCATAAAACCATAGAAAGTGCTTTAAATTCTTTCTTCTATAGGAAAGGATACTGTTATGTTATCCAATAAATTATGCCTCCTAGGTGTTGATTATGTTAAAAAGACAATCCAGAATTCTTTTTTTTTTTTAATGTTTGTTTATTTTTGAGAGAGACAGAGTGTAAACAGGGGAAAGGCAGAGAGAGAGAGACAAAGACAGACAGACAGACAGAATCTGAAGCAGGCTCCAGGCTCTGAGCTGTCAACACAGAGATGGATGTGGGCTTAATCTCACGAACTGCAAGACCATGACCTGAGCCAAAGTTGGACGCTTAACCAACTGAGCCACCCAGGTTCCCTGACAATCCAGAATTCTAATCAAAGGATCCATCCATAAAGAAAAACACTGACACTGTAGAGGCCAAAAAGTGGTGAAGGAATATAGTGTATATTTGAGTTAAAATTATAAATAATTTATCATTTTTATGATTCCCTGCTAACCAACTGTTCCACATCACTCACGTATGTGGTCTTCCTATCTAGATACCCCCAAAATTTACAGAAAAATTGTGGAGACTAAAGTACTTCCACAGTGCATGGCACTTAGTAACAATCAACTAGAAACTTCTGTTTTAAGGGTCTTATTATTACCTTACTGGTCTACTGCCTTAAGAATACTGTTGTCTTCCAAAACATACAGCAAAGTAAAAGGCGTACAATTTCTTTGTATTCTGTATTCATGTACATATACACTCCATACATTATTAGCCATATAACTTCTGTGGTGGCCACAAAAAAGTGAAGATGTTTAACACAACTAAATGCTTCCAAGAGACTGTACAGAGTCTCTCAGGATTATACTTAGCCATAAGGATAACATCACAGTAATACATTAACACATCAGCATGACCTTGCGCTTGAAACTGACAAGAACATAGGAGAAATGAATGAGGTGCTGGTGTGGTACCAGCGGAGGGAGCAGCCACTGTGATGAGGAACAGGGGAAAAGGTCAAGGATCCAGACCCAGGATAGTAACTATGAGATAATGGCAGAGATCAGAGAGAAGCAATGCAGAAACTGGCAATCATTTTGCAGGTAACAAACCTGCAAACTAAGGAGGTACAGGTAAGGTAAAGAAAAAGGATCTGATGATTCAACCTCTTGCTCAAAACTGCTGAACACTAACAGAGATATTAAAATGCTTTTCTAAATTACTTAAAAGCAAAAGCACATTTTTTAAAGTTCATGTCATTCTGACATTACAATCAATTTTCCTCTTCAAGGAAAAAAATGTTACATAAAGAAATGCACTCTAAAATTAGAACAGTGAAGTACCTTTTTCACCTTATTAAGTGTGGGGGGGAGGGGAAGTAACACTAATATCCAATCTAACAAGGATACAGTGAAACAGTACTAGTAATAGTATCCTCTTGAGGAGCAATTTGACCAAATGTTTCAAGACTAATAAACCTTCATATCCTTTGGCTCAATATCATACATTTGGGATCTGCCCTAAGGAAATAACTAAAAATAGGAAGAAATCTATATGTTCAAAGGTATGTTCTGCAACATTTCCTATAATAGTGAAAATTAAGTATGACGGTAACAGAAAATATTTAATATATTTTTTAAAAAGCAAACAAAATTGAGCTTTTGCTAAGAACAGGATATAAAACATCATATGAAAAAGGCTGTAAAAAAACTCCAAAATGATAACTATGACAGGGGTGGTTTCAAATTATGTTTTTTCCACTGTCTAATCTTACTGAAATGTTATTTTACTTTTGGAGTTAAAACATATTATCTTTTTAAAATATGCATCTGAAAAGCCTACGTACTGTATTTCATTCACACAATATTTTCATAATGGCAAAATTAGTGTTGGGTGGGGTTGTGAATATACAGAGATGACACTAGGGAGTTCTGTGGTGATGGAACAGTTATCAATCTTGATCATGGCAGTGGTTACACAACACTATACATGGGATAAAACTGTACAGAACTACACACATATACACACAGAGATGTAAGGTTTAAAAAACAGCAAAATCTGTATATGGTCTGTAGTGGAGGTAACAGTAATGTACCAATACCAATGTACTCAACCTTCTGAGTTTCATATGTAGGACAACTACATAAAACGTCACCACTGGGGAAACTGAGTTAACAGTATATAGGACATGACTATTTGTGCAACTTCCTATGAGTCTCTACCTCAAAATAAAAGGTTTTTTTTAAATGCCTGTGCTTACATGTATATATTATGTGCTTTTTTTTTTGAGGGGGTGGGAGATAAATAATGTAAAATGAGCTATGAAATATATAACTTTCAAGACACTACTTCCTACTAACTATTCACAAAACCACTCATGAGGCAAATAGCAGACTTGAAATTGGACCATAACTTAACTTAAGTCAGGCTTTAATAAAAGGCTTCAATTTAAATGAAAGTATCAGTCAATTTTCAGAATATGCTTAACTGAATAGTTCTGAATCTCAAACCCTATACTTACATATTCCACTAAGCAACAGTCCTCAGAATTTTCTCCCTTGCCAGAAAAGTTTCAACAGATATAAATAAGATTTTCTTACATATATTCAATTTAAATATATTAAGTGACTAATATAGACAAAGGATATAACAGTTCATGACCTCTAAACTGTGCTACATGATAGCAACTACATCCATCTTAATTCTCCATTTTAACCTCAATGCCTTGCACAGTTCTTGATACTTACTAGTCTCCCAGTAACTATTTACTGACTCAGTCATTCATTGAATGAATTCATGTTCTAGACAAGATTCAGTAATGCCTAAGTCCTTCCAGCTTTAACTGAGAATGGGAGATAGAAGGTAATAAGAGAAAAAAAGGCATATATTTGATTTTCTACCAATTCACCAGGTCAAAAGATTATACTAATCAACATCATATTCTAGTTTATCAATGCCAAAAGTGACCTTAGGAAAACCTTGAGTCATTTCCTGATTACCAAATCTTAAAAGAATTGTTTAGGGTGCCTGGGTGGCTCAGTCGGTTAAGCATCTGACCAGCTCAGGTCATTATCTCACAGTTCTTGAGTTTGAGCCCCATATCAGCTCTGTGCTGACAACTCAGAGCCTGAACCCTGCTTAGCATTCTGTGTCTCCCTCTCTTTCTGCCCCTCCCCCATTCATGCTTCCTAACACTCGCACCCTCCCTCCCTCTCTCTCTCTCAAAAATGAATAAACATAAAAAAAATGTTTAATAACTAGAAAAAGAATTGAACTAGTATCATAAAAATCTGCCTCACCAACCTCCATCACCTAATATTTTTTTTCTAATATTTTATTTATTTGTTTCTGAGAGAGAGAGAGAGAGAGAGAGAGAGATGGAGAGAGCAAGTGAGCAGGGGAGGAGTACAGAGAGAGGGAGAGAATCCCAAGCAGGCTCTGTGCTGTGGGCTTGGACTCATGAACTGTGAGATCATGACCTGAGCTGAAATCTACAGTTGGACACTTAATGAACTGAGCCACCCACGTCCCCTTCAATCACCTAGTATTTTCAAGTAAACCAAACTTTCTTTACTATATGCAAATCCATCAATTTTTTGATCCGAAGATCTTAGCTGGAGTTATGCAAAGCATCAAAAACACAAGCTCTAAGCTCTCAACAATCACATGTATATAATTATATGGTAATTACATATTATATCTTTAAGTCTACATGTATATATAAACATAAAATACATAAAAATATGATTACAATAGAACTACTACCTTAAAAGACACTTGTCAGAAAGCAATTTATGTCTATTTTATTTACTCTTTCAAAAGTTCAAGGTAATGGGGCTCCTGGGTGGCTCAGTTGGTTGAGTGTCCAACTTCGGCCCAGGTCATAATCTCACAGTTTGTTGAGTTCAAGCCCCGTACTGGGATCTGTGCTGACAGCTCAGAGCCTGTAGCCTGCTTGAGATTCTGTGTCTCCCTCTCCCTCTCTGCTCCTCCCCCACTCATACTCTGTCTCAAAAATAAATAAAACATTAAAAAAAAAAGTTCAAGGTACTGACAGTGTGACAATGTACAAGACACAGACCATGCCCTAAGTTTACAGTCTATCTAGACTTAAAAAACTTAAAAAGCAAATGTAGATAGTAAAAGGAATCTTAAGTAAATCAGGGTTTAAATTCCAATGCTACCTCTTAATAGCTATGTCTCTAAGTCTTAGTTTCCAGAACTATAAAATAAAATCATAAAATATAAATATCCCTGGCAAACTAGAAAGCATTATACAAATTTAAGGTATATTACTGTACTTAGTTTTTCATTAAGAAAAAATAAAACACTAGGATACCTCCCTGCAGGTTGTTTATTAGTTACAAAGGAAAAAGTAACTATACAGTAAAATAAACCAAACAACATCTTGACCAAAATTTAAGAAAACAGGATACTAGCCACCAGGGGTTTACTTACAAGCTCTAACCTACACAATTTTACTTATTTTTTTTAATGTTTATTTATTTCTGAAAGACAGAGCACAAGCAGGGGAGGGACAGAGAGAGATAGAAACACAGACTCCAAAGCAGGTTCCAGGTTCTGAGCTGTCAGTACAGAGCCCATTGTGGGGCTCAAGCCCACAAACCGTGAGATCACGACCTGAGCCGAGTAGGACACAACCAACTGAGCCACCCAGGCACCTCTAACCTACACAATTTTAAACTAGTATAAAAATCACTCCATAAAATTAAAACAGCAGAATCATATGCAAAGACGTCACACATCAAAATTATGAGACAAAATATAAAATAAATATATTTAATAGGTTTTTTAAAAATAAACATTTGAGAACACAGCCAAGAAAAAGTAGAAGACTACCAAAAAATAATAACAATAAAGCAGCCTTAAGAAGGAACTAAATGAGGGGTGCCTGGGTGGCTCAGTTGGTTAAGCGTCTGACTTCTGCTCAGGTCATGATCTCATGGTTTGTGGGTTTGAGCCCCGCGTTGGGCTCTGTGCTAACAGCTCAGAGCCTGGAGCCTGTCTTCAGATTCTGTGTCTCCCTCTCTCTCTGACCCTCCCCTGCTCATGCTGTGTCTCTGTCTCTCAAAAATAAATAAAACATTAAAATTTTTGTAAAAGGAACTAAATGAAACTTCTAAAATGAAAAAATACAGCAAACAAAGTATTTTAAAACTAAATGAACATACTACAACATGGATTCATGAACATGGTTCATGGATGAACCTAGAATACACTATGTTAAGTGAATAAGCCAGACACAAATGGGCAAATACTTTATGATCCACTTATATGAGGTACTAGAATAGCCAAATTCATAGAAACAGTAAGTAAAATAGTTCTTGGCAGGGGCTAGTAAAGGGGAGAATCAGAAATTAGTGTTTAATGGGCACAGATTTCAGTTTGGATGATGAAAAAAGTTCTAGAGATAGATGGTGGTGTTAATGAATGTACTTAACATCATGGAACTAACAGTTTAAAATAGTTTAGGAGCACGCTGGTGGCTTAGTCAGTTAAGCATCCAATTCTTGGTTTCGGTTCATGTCATGGTCTCACTGTTTCATCAGTTCAAGCCCCAGCTCAGGCTCCACAATGTCAGTGTGGAGACTGCTTGGGATTCTCTCCCTCACTCTCTGCCCCTCCCCAACTTGTGCTGTCGCCTTCTCTCAAAATAAATACACTAAAAAAATAAATTTAAAGTGGTATTTTTTACTATAAAAATTAATGTAACCATTAAAGTGAAAAAAATTTTAATTCAATAAACTGGTAGGACACAGCTGAAGCAAGAATTAGCCAACTGGAAGAAAGGATCTAATTATCCAGAACACAACACAGAAAGATAAATGAAAAATATGAAATATAAAAAATGAAACATGACAGGTTAAGAGGCACAGAGGGTAGAATAAGAAAACCAAGTATACTGCAATACAAGTTCCAGATTTAAAAATATGGAAAATAAATTTTGAGAAGAAAATGGCCAAAAGTTCTCCAAAATTTTTGAAAAACCCCAATCCTCATATCCATGGCCTGGTGAATTCCAAGCATGAAAAATAAAAAGAAATCAACTTCTAGACATACCCAAATAAGGTGCAGAAAACAGATTCTAAATATAGCTATAATAACACAACAGATATCTGTAAAAGAAGGACAATTAGATGGATTACAAATTTTTCAACAGCAATAGAAGCCAGAAGAGAATGGAATAAGATCTATAATGAACAAAGAAAGTGAATCGCTAATATAGAACACATACTCAGAAAAACTCATCTTCAGGAATGAGACTTAGGTATATTTTCAAACAAATAAAATGTTTTCCAACAACAGACCGTCACTAAGAAAAATCCTAAAGGGTATATTTCAGGCAGAGAAATAATGATCTTAGATCCCAGACAAGAGGTCTGAGATGCAAACAGACATGATGAGCAAGGACACCTGTAAATACAGAGGCAAATTAATCAATGGTGTTTAAAACAGTAATATCTAATCTGTTGTGATTAAAGGAAAACTATGTAAAGTTTTACTTCCAAACTGGAAGAAAGGGAAAGGAGTTTTTTAATTCATTAAAATAAAAAGGAAAAGGGAATGATAAACACAAAATTTAGACGGTGGTTACTTAGGAAGCGTGTCAAAGAACCTGAATGGTGAGGTTTAAGAAAGGGACTCCAAAGATATTAACAATGTTTTATTTTTCAACCTAGTTAGTGGCAGTTCATTTTATAATTATTTCAATTGTACACTGAATACACAGCATGCCTTTGTAATAAAAGTAAAAATTTTAAATTAACACAGAAGAAAATAATCAAGACTAGTGATCACTCTCTAAAAATCTAGAATACTTCACAAGCTTTGGTCTTAAAAACTGAAAAAATGGGGGCCCATTGGTGGTTCAGTCAGTTGAGCATCCAACTATTGGTTTCGGCTCAGGTCGTGATCCCAAGGTTGTAGGACAGAGTCAACTTAAGATTCTCTTTCCCTCTTCCTTTGCCTTTCTCCCCCCACTCACTCGCACCCTCTCTCTTTCTCTCTAATTAAAAAAAAATGGAAACAATAAAAATATTCATTATTTCATTTAAGAAGTACTGACCAAGGGCCTAATCTTTGCTTATAACTGAGCTGAGGAGTCTTCCTAGCCCTTGAGAGCAGCACTATTACAGCAGTCACTAGCCACAAATGAGGCTATTTGCATTTAAATTAAAATTGAATAAAATTTAAAAGTTAGTTCCTCTGTAAAACTAGATACATTTTAAGTGCTTGGTAGCCATATGAGGGCCACTATATTGAATAGCACAGACACAGAACATTTCCATCATGACAGAAAGTTCAATGAGACACTGCTATGATATTTTTTATAGCACTAGAAGTATACTGATAATTGAATAATCTTCAAATATTAAAGATCATCTTAAAACGGATTAAATCTCTTTTAAAAGTCATTTTATGTCTATGAAACTATAGCTTCTTAGTAGTATTCAAAACCGTTTGACGTTTGCTAAGAACATATAGTGTCAATAATTGTCCACCATCCCATGTCCAACCAAACACCATTAAACAAAGCGTTTTCTTTTATGAGCCAAAATTAAATAGTTAAACACAGTCGCTACCAAACCGTAATATAAGCCATGTCACAGGGATATGAAAATTCACAGGATGAACATATCGCTCCTTCTTGGGGGCACCAATTTTAGCTGACAGTGCTTTAAAATACTGTTCACATCTACATAAAATAGCAAAATGTGAAATTCATGTGAATTTTTATAAATAAAACCCGATAGGAATCATGAAGTTTTCTACCTACAGCAGGACTCTTTGGGCTACCTCTCCAGACTTCTGAGCATACCATTCATTTCTGCCGTCAGGAGTATTTCCAAGGAAAAATGTAAACATTGTTAAAATAAATGAATTCTATAGGAGTCCTTTATTTACCAGAAACAATGATATACAACAAAACTCTGTAAAATAACATCCTTAATATCTAAAGCAACAAACCTCCAGTTTCCTTTAAAATTAAAACACAGCAGGCCTAAGCTATTTCAACTTAACCTGAACATTTTGCTTTAGGCATTCTAACACATATTCGGTATTTCTATAGCACTTCCAATTCTTAAAATTACCTATCCAAAGACACTAAAAGGAAACAAATGTTAAGCCTTAATTTAACAGTCATTTAGGCTACGTCTGCACCTTAAGTTTTCCGTTCCCCCAATGCTAAGTGAACAAGGGAGTAAAAATGCTTCTCATCTAGACAACTGCATGTAATTTCAATAGAGCTTATGCTAATAATTGGTTTGTGTCCCCAGGAGGACTTCTGTGGCTCCACTTACATAACCCATTATGCAAAGTGCTGAACTATTCTTTCTCTAGAAAGCATTTTGAATACTGATATTTGTACAAGGTTTACTTGCTATATTAAAAAAGCTTTTCTTTCTCTAGCTTCTAAGATCTTCCCTGCAGAAGAGGTGAAAAGGAAAGCCAATTTCTACTACTTCACTATGTCAAAGGTTAGTTATTTATCTTGTTGGTTAATCAACAGAGTAATGACTTACAGCAGCACCCCCAGACAGCCCCCATCGCTTACCAGTTTCCTCTCGAGACTCTGGTTGAGAAATACAGCCTTAAATAATTTGAAGCAACTTGTCTGAACTGAAAATAATCTGAACTGCTCCTTGAAGGTCTTCATGTAAAACTTCACAACATTAAATTCAGTGGTGGTGACAGTACAGCCCCTATTGAGTAATGGGAAGGGTAGAATGTACCCGAAACCTAACGTGACTATGTATGATGTACTGGATGAGTAATCTCCCCCAATCCCCTGGCTCTGTTTAAGCCAAGGTTTTCAAATTTCAGAGCCATAATCTTAAAAACAAAACTGGGGGACCAACAAAGAGTTGCAACTTTTATTTTGCCAAGAACTTTTAAAAAGAAAACAACTACCAATTACCACCACCATTATTTCATAAAAGAGTATGCTTACAACAGATACGGTAAAAGATCATTTTAGGAAAAAATATCGTCTTTTAAATTCAATAAATGTAGCCTTATGAAAAGCTAACTCATTCTCATTTCAGACAAATGAAAACTCTCATGGACTAACACTTCCCCATAGTCCAGCATTGGGGAACCACAGGCCTAAGCAGCTAACTCCCACTTGGAAAAAGAAAACAACAGTAGGACATGCCCAAACCAAATATTAACCTATTCAATAATGAGGAAATAGAGGCTTGGAGAGGTTTAAGGACTCTCCCAATGTTGCAAACCAAGAATTCTGACACTGGTCTGTCTAATTCCAGAGTCAGAGTTACTAACCATTATGCTGAGTTTCCGCTAGTATTCTTTCAGTGGTATGAAGATCCATCCTAATCCAGTCACCTTTGTGACCAATGACAACTGAGGAATTTCCAAGACAGCTGTCTCGAGGTGTACTTCTCTGGCCATCACTCAGACTGAAGCTAAATGGAACTCCTGACCTTTGCCTCAATAATACCTTTGGCTCACTGCAACTAAGCCAACCAGCCCAGACAAAGCACACACAACCCCCCCCCGGCCTCCAACCTCCAACACCACTGACGCAGGACTCAGGACATTCCCAAGTGCCTGACTTGGTAAAAAAAAAAAAAAAAAAAAAAATCCTCAAAAACAAAAAGAATACGTTAATTCTCAAGAAGGAAATAAGCACTTCCATGGTTACTCAGTCTAAAAATAATAAACTGGCCCTCAAAAAGTTACAACTCTATGCCTCATTCTGCAAACTATTACAATCCTTTACACATTAACAGGTACCCCATATTTAAATATCTAAACAGAAAACTACAGGATATTCTATAAATCTACAGTACTTAAATAGTTTCCAAATACATAATTTATATATATATATATCATGACATGATGGATAAAAGGGTCTTATTCTATCCCTCTACAATAATCAGAACATTAAAGACAAAACTGCTTGTGTTAATCAAAAGTATTTATATTAAAAGAGAATTGGAAGAAAAATACATAATTAGGGGCACCTGGGTGGCTCAGTCAGTTACACCTCTAACTTTGGCTTAGGTCACAATCTCACATTCACGGGTTTGAGCGCCGTGTGGCCTCTGGGCTGACACCTCAGAGCTCAGAGCCTAGAGCCTGCTTTGGATTCTGTATCTCCTTCTCTCTCTCTACCCCTCCCCTGCTCACACTCTGTCTCTCCCTCTCAAAAAAGAAAATGTTAAGAACTAAGAAAGAAAGAAAGACAGACAGACAGAAAGAAAGAAAAGTATGTAATTAAATACCATTTTCTATGAAAGGCAGTATTAGCAGCCAGTAGGAATAGAAGGCACAAAAATATATTTGAATATTCAGAGACTCTTGATATTGAAACCAAAATTAAAAGTCATACATATAAATAAACAGAATACTTATCAGAGATTTGCTTCCAAATCCTCACATATCACTTGCCAACAAATGCCCAAAAGAAAAGACCAAACAGCTCTTAAGTAACCAAAGCCTAACGCTCTGGAACAAACGAGTCTGAAATAATTCATCCTCTATGAAACAGGGTAACCATAGCATAATATTCTTGCTAGCAATGGCAAGAAAAGTTTATTCCCCAACTGGATTTTCAATGATCAGATTCTTTGTACTCCTTCTGAATCTGCAATGAGAGGGAGCAGAATACAATGCAGCCTATCTTTTCCTTCTGTTTTAAACAGATACATCTAAAATAAAGGTTCATTTTTTTCTTTCCTCATAAACTCTCCCTCGGCTCTTTCATCTCCTCATATGGATTCAACATGTACATCGATTTGTATTCTTCTCTACACCCATGTTTAATATAAGCCTAGCACTGACCTCTCTCATGAACTACAAACCCACATTTCCAGAAGCCTTTGGGAATTTCCAGTGTTTTGTAAGTACATAAAAAACTCAACATATTCAAAACTGATCTCATGATGCAGCTCCTTGCCTCTATTTCTAATAACAATACCACCATCAGCATCCCCATCACCCATACTTAAAATGAGTAGAATTTTCAACTTGCAGCTCCTCCAAACCTTCCCCCAACAATTCCTCCCCCACGCACCCCACCTCAATGCGCTGCCTTTGCCCAATATGTATACTGTATTGAGAGTCAGCTTTCTACAACCATTTTACATATGACACTATTAGACCTAGTATTTTCTCATTAACTCCTAACTACTGACATTTAAATATGTTCTGCAATCCAGCCCCAATTAAAATCTCAAACCTCATCTCTTATTTCCAAAAGTCAACTCTATATTCTAAGTAGTCTGTCCACTAACTTTTCTCTGGGTATACAATGGACTTTCCCACCTCCACACTTGTGCTTGCATCATTCCCTTTATTTGACAAGCCTTCTTCATCCACCTACTCCTAACCCCTAAGTTTTTGACTTAGCAAAGTCTTAGCAAAGTCTGCAATGGTAAAATCAGGTCACCAGTTTATTGGGAGGCAGCCTGATATAGTGGAAATGCAGTCTTTGGCACCAACCAGACCTGGATTCAAATGGAGGCTCAGCCACTTAATATATTTGAGCACTGCCCGTGTTCAAGAAAGATGCTTATATGTTGTTGTGAAGCTTAGAAAATGTATGTAAATCAACTAGCATACAGCATAAGGCTAAGTGTTCAACAGCTTCAGAGCTACCTTTCTAAGTAGCATTTACCTCCACTTCCCACTTTTTAGCTGAGAACTCCAATTAAAAAATGAACCCATTTTCCTTTTATAGAATTCCAAACTTTACGTCAAACCACTCACACAGTAAGTATTTACATATTTTTACACAGATATCTTATATCCCTTCAAATTCCTAAAGATCAAAAATTTAATCTTTGGGGCACCTGGGTGGCTCAGTCGGCTAAGCCTCCGACTTAGGCTCAGGTCAGATCTCATGTTCGTGGGTTCGAGCCCTGCGTCAGGCTCTGTGCTGACCGCTAGCTCAGAACCTGGAGCCTGCTTCCGGTTCTGTGTCTCCTTCTCTCTCTCTCTCTGCTCCTTCTCTCTCTGCCCCTCCCCCTCTCATGCTCTGTCTCTCACTGTATCAAAAATAAATAAAACATAAAAAAAAATTTTTAATTTAATCTTTGTATCCTATAATGCCTAACAGTGCTTTTTATGAAGCACACAACACCCGCCTCCAATTAGAAAACAATTTTAATATGCCTAACAATTCAATTCACCTCTTCATGACTTCTGACACACCTTAGGAAATTTCTGCCAAAACGTGAATTTTGGTGGCTTGGGCTATACCTTTATTTGTTCCTACATGGTTGCCTAACATAGCTTGATACCTAACAGTAAAAGTTCAGTAGCCACTGAGTTGACTTGAATACTACAATAAAATGTACAATGTAAATGTTTAATGTCTATTGAATGAACTTGAACATAATAAAATTTATAGTGCCTAAGGGCACCTGAAATTCCCCAATTACCTTTTTCTGCTCTTACAATTCTTTAAAATACTTCCCTTCTAAACACATCAGCTATCGTTCTTTCAGTATGGATCCATAATCATGTCTAACTTGACTCCTTTCGCAGATTTTCTCTATTCTAATATTCCACCCATAAGCTCTAAACAATTAAGTACTTCAAACAACTAAGAATCTAGAGTTTCTATCTAAATCTAAAAATCAGGCAACTAATGTTTCCTCCACAGTTTTTTCCAGGGACTTTAAAAAAATCATCCACCCTTTTACCACAATCAATAAAGGAATAAAAGAAACCATTTTTTTAAAATCATCCACCCTTTGCCTGCTGAAAATCAACAACACTAAAATAAGTGTTCTTGTGCACAGGAGAGCTCACTGACCTTACCACTTCAGTCTACTTTCCCTAATTCGTGATATTACCTTCCCTTCCAGTAGTGGGAGGAGAATAAGGTTAAGTTCCCAAAAAACTACAGTATCTTGTTCTTAACATAAGAACAAGATGAGAAGTGCAGGAAAGTGTCACAGGTTTCACAAAGATGGTTTTGTGCATTCTTGCCTTCCAAAATCAATGGTCATCTGCAGACAGCCATACCTGCAGTGACCACATTCTCTTGTAATCATTTAAAAATCACTATTATCTCCTACAAGCCTTCCAGCAAAAATTATCTAAAATCTGTTCGCTAAAAAAAAAAAAAAAAAAAAAAAAAAACCCAGCTACCTGCATCACTTTTTCCTCTAGGAAATTTTCAATTTGTCAGAGGTAAACACTTCAAATAGGTTAAACACACACACACACACACACACACACACTGGAAACCCCTCTGCCCACCTGTGTGCACCCTCTGCAATGCAGCACAATTGTAACAGTACGCGGAACCTCGACGGAGTTACTGAGAAAAAATTTTCTTTAACGGTTAAGGAAAATGACAGTTCGAAATATGAAGGCATACAAACTTCGGGGAAGAGGGGATACAATAATTCTCCAAATAATAATAGTAATAATAATTCTCCAACCCTCTCCAATTAACTCGTGCAATAACCGCAGACTAAAGTAACTCATCGTTCAATTGTGACTTCAGATGGTCACAAGAATTAGGAGTGCATATTAGAGAACAGCATCCTTAAGTCTGCAAGAAAAAAAGGGAACTTATCTTAACCACTGACTCTGCTCAAGCAAGCTGTTTTTCTAAGTGACTTCAACAACAGCCTGAGCAAGCTTTCCAGTGAGTAAAGATCTTGGGAGACACGCTGGTGCCACGCTGACCTACGTATCCAGAACCGGTCCCGAGAGCAGTCCAATCGATCCCGGGCAACCCCTAGGCGGGTCTGGATGAAAAGCTTTGCAAAAGATCCCCCGCATCGCCCAGCCCCGGGACCGAGGAGACGACACCCCTGGGACCCAGGCAAATTACTGACCCGAGGGCACAGCCCGAGGATGCAAAACTCGGAAACTGGAACCAAGAGTGAGTCTGGTGTCCAGGTTCCCAGCTCCAGGTCGACACAGAAAACCAAATCTGAGATGCAGCGTGAAGATTTGGGGGAGCAAAAATGAGGAGGTCGGATGGACAGAGGCCCAGCCCATCCCCACTCTTAAGTCCCAACGGCCACAACAGCTCCAGGAACCCCCTCCTCGGCTCCGCCCCGCCTACCCCAAGGCCCGGCCGCCCGCTCCTTCCCGCCCGGCGGACTGGGCGAGAACGTCGGCGGTCGACAAGCCCCTTCCCCGAACCCCGAAAGCCGAGCCCGCAGCGTAGAGCGGGCAGCGGGGGCCCGAGAGCACAAGCCCTGACGCGGCCCGCAGCGATCCTGGTGTGCTCCCCCGGCCACTCACCGTCGCCCTGGACGTTGGGAGGGAGCAGGCGCGGGTCGGCGGCCGCGGACCCCCGGGCTCCGACCCGGGCAGGAGCCCTTACGCGGAGCCGATCGAGCCACAGCAGCTGTGCCTACCAGGCCTCTCTCCGGCCCGAACCTTGGAAAAGCACTTCCGGGGGAGCGGGGGAGGGAAGGGTTTTGGCACCGGAACTGCTAACGGGCTGGAGCTGCCAGGGCCTCTCGGGCGGGGCGGGGCGGGGCGTGGCCTCTCCCGCCTAGCGCCGTAAAGCCTCCCCAGCCCAGACTCGTCACTAACCCTTTCTGCCCCGAGGCCCCTTGGATCTCCAGGGTATGGTTGCGTCCCTTACTGCTCTTCCAGTTATTCCACTCCAGCCACCTAATTTTCCAGACCATGAAACCGAGGACCAGGGAATTTGGGTACAAGGGTCTATCTAGCGTACACAACCGGCCTCGCGACTCTCCAGTATTTTCGCTACTCCAGTCCGCCTCCTTTAAAAATAATGATGGTTAACATTTCTTGAACGCTTACTCGGAGACAGGCACTGTATTACGCGCTTCGGATGCTTAACTCAGTTAATGATCCCCAAGCCCCTTGCTGTTATTATCTGCATGTTGCAGGGGTGGAAGCCGGGCAAACCCAATACCACATACAGTGGCTCTTGATTTTAACTTGTGTTGTGTGTATAAATCTCATCTAACCCTAACAAGATTTTTAAGTTCTTTAAGGACAGGAGTATATTTCAGCATTACTTGGTATTTGAACAGAAGCCAAGAGCTGGGAGACTCGAGTCTTATTGCCTGGATCCTGTTATTTACTTTGACTTTTTTACCTTGAGCAAGTTGCGTGACCTCTCCAAACCTCAGTTTCTTCGTTTGCCGTGTGTGTGTGCACATATGTGTAATCACCTCCGGATTGTTGTAAGAATTCAACATGAAAATGCATGATAAACACTTCAGTGTACCTAATAACAAGTAAGGCTGGGTAAACGTTAACAATTTTCATACCTCATCATCAATAGGAACAATTTCTGGGCAGATCAGGATCGCTCTAGCAGGGGGGTAATTTGGAGAACTGTGGGTCAGCAGTAAGCAAAAGAAAAGGTTAGTTAAGGAAATTAAGAGTAGAAGATTTTGCAATCGAAAAAATGAAGATAGATAAGCCAAAGAATGTCCTGGAGCCAGCCTGGATACTTGTGACACTGTGAGCTGGGACAGTATGAAGACCTACAGAGCCAAAGGAATAAAAAAAAAAAAAAAAGAATTCCTGAGTCACAAAATCAGGAAGGCACTGAACATCTGAGGCAGATTCTGTATCTGAAGCCAGACTTGGGAGGAAGGGTAGGGGAACCTCTTAGCATGCATACTATCTGCAAAACAAATTTACAAGCATCTCTTAAAACTGTGGGGGAGGAAGAGTTCTTAGATTTTCTACTAAAAAAGGCAGGGAAATGGACATGGTTCAGAACCTGTTATTACGGATTTAAGTTGTAAACAATGCCTTTGCCATTGGCTGTATTTACAGGCCCGTCTTGTTTATTTCTGTGATTGCAGAAGTGTTTGTAAATACTTCCCTAATCCCCAAAGTTAAACAACCTTTCATACCTTGCAGTGTGAAGAAGTGAAAAACAGAGCCCAGGTTGGCAGGACTCACTAACTTCTCTTTCCACCAAGGAGCTTAGAGGGACAGCGAGAGGAAACCTGAATCCCTGAATCACAGACTTTGTCAAGCTCCCACAGGACCCAGATGTGCTAGAGGTCTGTCGCCCAACCTAGTTTATCTAACTAGTAAGTGGTGCAGTCAGGATTTGAATGTGGGGGTCTGTCTCCTCACATCGTTTTCACTACTTTGCCAGTGGTTCTCAAACTAGTAAATACTTCGGAATTACCCAGAGGTCTTGTTGAAGCACAGATTGCTGGGCTCCACCCCCAGAAGGTCACTTAACCACACACAGCTAGTGATTCTCCGAGGTGTAGGGAGGGGCTACATCAACAGCAACATTGTAAACTTGTTACAAATGCAAATTATTAGGCCCCACTCCAGACCTTGTGAATCAGAAACTCTGGGGTGGGTCCCAGCAATCTGTGTTTTAACAGGCCTTGCAGGTGATTCTGATACATTCTCAATTTTTAGAATGTAAAAAATTGAGAATATACTCTACTATCTTGTCTTCCACATACTCTCTTTTTTTCCCCTAATTATCCCCAATAGGAATAACTCTTGGGAAGCAAAAGTTCTCCCATTGAATTAAATGTGTTGAAACATTTTTATTTATGTTTGCTCTCAGTGGGAGATGAGGCTAGAAAAATATTAGTATTCATGGAGGACTCTTTTTTGATTACTGAAGTCTGTACTGAAATTTAACCAGATAATACTGGGTTAGGGGTGGAACTAATCTTATTCGGAAACTACTCTGTGGCAGGGCTTTACATGCATTTTCTAAATTAATCTTCACTACACTAGTATGAGGTTTTATGGTCTTAATTTTACAGAAGAGAAAAACTGAGACCTAGGTGAAATAATTGACTTAAGGCCACATTCATATTAAGGGGCAGAAATCTGGATTGTTCCAACAAAGATTTCTCTAATTCCAAAACTCATGCTCTCTCCACTTTGCGGCGGGAGCTCGGAGAACCAAATTCCAGTGTGGGCTCCACCACCCAAACTATGCAGCATTGAGTAAGCGATTTAATCTCTATTTCAATTTCTCCATCTATAAATAATGTTATCATAAATCTTCCCCTCCCACACTGGAATGTTAGAACGAATGAGGAAATAAAAGTATAAGCACTTTGAGCTTTTTGAAGAAAAACAGTAAAAAGGCAAGTTCTTATAGTATTGTATATTTAGCCAAGTGTTGCTATGTGAGCCCGAGCATTAAGACTTTCCTGGTTATCTGCTGATTCACCCACAAGAGGTTCAAAGGCTGTGCCTGATCCCAAAGAAAAAGTTGTTTGACTTCATTTGTCAGTGTCTCCTAGAAGTTAAAAAAGATGACAGAGGATTGTATGTGTCTCCTTCAAAAATTACAGGGAATCTCTCACCAGAGATAGGTTCCAGGCTGTTGCCGAATTGCTGGCTCTCCCTCATCCCAGATATCTTTCTTCCAAACCCTTTTCTTCTCCCCATCACAGGAATCCCTCCACCCTCCTGTCCCCACCCACTAGGCAAAGATTCAAAATTCTTCTTTATTATGTAGAAGGATTTAGCTCTCAATCCTCCTCTTAGGCCAGACTCCAGGCCTATCTTTGTTGACAGAATCACCAGGTTGCACAAATCCAGGGGGTACCATTCATAAAGAATACAACCTGAATGGTGCTCAAGGGGGTGCCAGTTGCCCAAGCCACAGTAGGAATGGTCCCCCTGGGACCATGCAAGGCTTGGCTCTGGCTTTGTGTAGCTGCCACCCTCAAAATGCATGAAGGTGCTTTGTGAAACAATAGAGCCATCTACTTGGGTGTCCGCTGGTTGCCAAGTTTTCAAATAATGGGGTTCTTTGTTTTTTTGTTTGTTTTAATGTAGACCTGATCAAATACTTAACTCACCCAGCTTAAGTCCTGGGTTCTACCTTCCGATAAGCATTTTTCACTCTCTTCTGTGACATTATTGCCTGTCTCCCCCTTCAACTTGTGAGGTTTGTAAAGACTGTCATATTTTGTCTTGTTCACCTTTTATTCATGCCTTAACACAAGTGCTTAGAAAGCATTTGCTGATTTGAATAAGAGCAGAGTGTACTTATATATATGTGCTAGTATAATTGGCGGATATTTGACAGCGGGCCCTTAAATGTGTTGTTTGACCCACAGACTTTTGTACCAAGAAATAAATTGGGTCAAAAATTTTAAACTGAGAAGTACCATATAAAATAAAAATCCCAATTGCTGGTGTCTCTTGAAAATGTAGACACTCTGGCGGACTGGATGCGCATCCCACGAAGTATCAGTGTCTTCAGCTCAGACACAGCTCCTTATTCAGGTGGTACATGAGTTGGCCTCATGCCACATGTGAAATCTTCATGGAAGGCACTGAGCTTGGAGCCACTGGTGTGTGGGGTCATATGAATGTTTTGGAGAAACAAGTATAGAGTTTTGCCTCATAGATTTTACATGTGCTCATAACTATTTATTGCAATGTATTTGGGGGCAATTTTAAATTGTTTTCCTGGGATAGAAAATTGTGAGGTACCATGTTGTAGCATTTCGAAACAAGCCAGGCAAATGGAGACGTCAAGTTAGAGATATCATTACCACCAACATTTTAATGGCGTTGTAGCTAATGTTACCTGTCAACAGCTTTGGAAATGGAAAAGAAAAATAATAGCAAATACTTGAATAAATCTTCATAACTAATTTAATGAAGTATGATCCTATTCCTCCTACCCCCCACCCCCTACCCCCTACCCCCACCCCTGGCTGGAGACACACAAGTATAGCTAGTTCTAGCAAGTAATGGAGCCAGGATTAGAACCCAGGCAGTCTAACTACATAGACATGGTCTTAACCACTAAAGTAATATTTATTGAGCCTTTCTCATGTGCTACAGCCATGACTGCCTCCCAACTGAAAGAGACTACCAGATTTACGGGAGAGGGCCTGGTATCTCCTCCAGGTTTTTAATAGGTGCTGTAATAAACCTACCCCGAACCCCCTCATCTCTCTCTCCCTCTCATCTCAGGTCATGTTGATATATTTATTCTCTTCAATTTGAAGTATTTATAAACTGTCAGATCGAAAACTTCCTTTAATTCCAGTATAATTCTTGCACAAACCCTTTGTTTTTATTTTATTACAAGTTATCATGAACAAAAGGTATCTTTTAAAAATGATGGAAGCAATTTGAAGCAATATAATATGGACACTGGAAACCAGTATCTGTAGTTGAATTGTGCTTGTATGGAGAAATGGGAGACAGCAAGGTCAAATTTGAGCATAAATGTCACATTGACCCAAATGCAGTAAAAGTCCAAAAATGAAAAAGAATATATTTAAAAAATGGAGGGCCTAAAAGGGAATGGTCATCACATTGTAGCATATTTTACATTGAGTTTTTGTTGTTGTTACACTGAATTTTTAATTAAACATCGAGAAAAATATTGGAACCGACACCTTCCTTTAAAACGTTTCAAGAATTGGGGCACCTGGGTGGCTCAATCAGTTAAGTGTCCAACTTTGGCTCAGGTCATGAGCTCACGGTTCTGGGTTCGAGCCTCGCCTCAGGCTCTGTGCTGACAGCGCAGAGCCTGGAGCCTGCTTCAGATTCTGTGTCTCCCTCTCTCTCTGACTCTCCTTTGCTGGCGCTGTCTCTGTCTATCTCTCAAAAATAAATTTAAAAAAAAGTTTTCAAGAATTAAACTTCTGTTCTTGTCCAGATTGTGCCGTTCGGAGGGTCTCCAGACCTTGAGAGAGAAGGCATTGTACCTTCACTGTTTCTCTTTCTGGCCCAATTTCTCTTTCTACAAAATATGCACAATAAGTGCATCCTGTACCACAGAGATGTGGTGAGACATAGCTAATAAATGATTATAAAGCACAGTTCTTTGAAGTATAAAGCACTGCATAATTACTAAATACTATAATAATCATCCTCATAATAACAGTAATTTTCAACCAACACATCAACCAGACCCAGATGCTTTTAGTCACCTCCCAATTAGGCAAAAGTGTACATGCCACCTATGAAATAAAGTAAAAATTGTAAACTAGCTCCACCCGCTTCCTCTTCCCTATGCAGAATGTGGAGTCGGGCTTCCAGAGACCTGTCCCTGGCTGTATGACCCAGCTTTCACAAGACAGTGAAATCTCTCCAGCCTCTACTCCTTCAACTGTAAAATGACAGTAATAGTAATGCCCACCTCACAAGATCATTGTGAGAGTTCAACCAATGAAACCATGGAGAGCTGTGCACCAGTGCCCGGCAACTGAAAGAGCACAATTAATGTTTCTGGTGCTAATTACTGGCAGCAATATCTGAGAAGGACTAATGGTGGGTAGCTGTCTAACCACGTTATTGAATGAAAGAAAGAAAAGTCAATAGGGGCGCCTCGGTGGCTCAGTAGGTTAAGTGTCTGACTTTGGCTCAGATCATGATCTTGAGGTTGGTGAGCTCAAGCCCCGCTTTGAAGCTCAAGCTCCTCCCTCTCCCTTCCTGCCTCCTCTCCCTCTGCCCTTCATGGGATTCTCGCTCTCTCCCTCTCTCTCCGTCCCTTGCTCACTCGCACTCTCTCAAAAATAAATAAATAAATACAATACAATACACTCAGTTTGGAAGATGATTTGAGCTTCCCTCCAGATTTCCAGATTATGTGAACATATATGAAATACAAGAATTTTTTTTAAAATTTTAATGTTTTATTTATTTTTGAGAGAGACAGAAAGACAGAGAGACAGAGTGTGATCAGGGGAGAGACAGAGGGGAGAGGGAGACTCAGAATCCAAAGCAGGCTCCAGGCTCTGAGCTGTCAGCACAGAGCCTGACGTGGGGCTTAAACCCATGAACTGCAAGATCAAGACCTGAGCAGAAGTCAGACATCCAAGTGACTGCGCCACCCAGCTACCCCTGAAAAATAAGCATTTTAATATTAAAATTTGATAGCAAAAGTTGAGAGGAAGATGTGGTAGATTATATATATATAATGCATATATATATATAATGGGACATTACACAGCCATAAAAATGTATAAAACAATGAAATTGTGCCAATTATAACATGGCTGGAACGAGAAGGTATTAAGTGAAATAAGTCAGACTGAGAAAGACAAGTGCCATACGATTTCACTTGTATGTGGAATCCAAACAAAACAACAGACCAGAAAAAAGCAGAATCAGACCGGTAAATATAGAGAACAAACATGGTTGGCAGGGTGGCAAAGCAGAGGGGTCTAGGGAGATGGGCAAAAGAGGTGAAGGGGAAAAGGAGATACAGGCTCCCAGTTATGGAATGGAGAAGCATGGGAATAAATGGCAAAACATAAGAAATATAGCCAATGATATTGCAATACCGCTCTACGGTGACAGAGGGTAGCTACATTTGTTGTGAGTAGAGCAGTGTAATGTATAGATTTATTAAATCACTATTTGTGCGGCAGCTACACTCAAATTTTAAAAATTAAAAAAGAGGGGCACCTGGGTGGCTCAGTCGGTTGAGCGTCCGGCTTTGGCTCAGGTCATGATCTCACGGCTAGTGGGTTCAAGCCCCGCGTCAGGCTCTGTGCTGACAGCTAGCTCAGAGCCTGGAGCCTGCTTCGGATTCTGTGTCTCCCTCTCCCTCTGACCCTCCCTGCTCTCACTGTCTTTCTCTGTAGCTCAAAAATAAATAAAAACATTAAAATTTTTCAAAAAATTAAATTAAATTTAAATTTAAATTAAAAAAGAATAGGTGAGGGGTTTTACTTTCCCAAAATGTTTATTTTAATTATACATGCGATAAATGACCACATTTTGGGTATAGATGATGAGAGGGGAAAAAAACAGAGTAAAATAGAATGAGCACAATGCTCTGCATTCCCCAGCCCACTCCTCTCCACAGGTGGAAACAGTGTTCAGGATTTGGTGTTCTTTCCAGGCCTTTTTCTGTGCATTTACATTCGTGCAAACAAAACAGAATTACCCAACAGGCAGATGGAGTACATAACAAACCAGGACCAAAAAAAATGTGAAAAGACTCGACATTTTTACAAATGCATCGATTTTAAAAATCAGATTTTGTTGGGACATCCTAATAATTAATTTAGCATAGTTTTAGTCTTAAAGTAAATAATAAGAATGCTATTTCTCATGTACTAGAAGCTTTGTTAGCGCTCAGGACCTTTCTTAAGATTTTTATCCAAGCTTGTTTTATAAGTATATATACACCTATATTTTATAGAACATAAATACAATCATACTGTCCTGCAACTTGCTTTATTTGTGTGCGTGATTCTAAACAGTGTGATACTTACTTACTGGCGACCCAAATAAGAAGGAACTTTTTTCATATCTGTTGTTTTACTCTCCCAAGAACTATCCCTGTATAAGGGCCTTATGGAACAATTTGAGTTTCAAAAGCTTTCTTTCTTGGTAAAGCAAATTTTATTTTCCATCACATTTTCAAGCCAATGTAATACAATCCTTTTTTAATCTCCTCAGAGTGTATGACGGAGAGAAATCCTGCCGACCAGGAGCTTTCTAAATGGTGACTATGGAGAAATGCCAAGGAAATCAAATGGTGCCAAGTGCAGAATCCTCAAGTTGCTCTCTAAACCAACAGAAATTCATTTAGAAGCTGAATTTTACTGAGGTAGAAAGCATTTCACCTACAAAGATAGGGCACATGTGGAGACTGTATTTGGGACCGGGGAATAAAGAAGAAAAGTAAAGCTTACATTGTCCTTCAGGAGACTGTAAGAGGAGAACATTCCCTGAAGAGAAGACTAATGACCTTTTGTGAAGGAAGAAAGAATGCTTAAGCAATCGTTTATAACTACATGTATTTAAAATGTTTCCCTTATAGTAAGTTAACTGTTGAAATTTTATTATTCCTTCGGTAAGCTCAATGCACTTAGAAGTTACAAACATGTATGTAAAGAGAGAGATCAAATAGATACAGATATATAGGTATACTTGAAATAACCCCGATTCTAAACAAACGTTTATTACACACTTACTATGAAAAAGACACTGGGGGTCTGGGGATACTAAGAACTCTAGTCACAGAATCTGTCCTGTAAGAGTCAAAACGCCAGTTGGAGAGATGAGTTATAGGCTCAGAGAGGAGGAACCACAACAGTGCAAAACATCTTGTGGTAAATGCTACATGAATAATGGAACCACTAATCTTTGGAGACCTCTTCCTTCATTTGTGGTCTTAGGATCAAGTAAGAGGTGGAGCTTAAATAGAGTCTTACGGGATTTGTAGAAAGTATAGGAAAAAGAGGGAAATAATAAGGATCCTGAGCTTTCAAGATGGAGGAGAAGTAGAAAAGCACTGTGCACATTCAGAAGACCTTGAGCTGCTCCTTTATAGTTAAAAACAAAGACTTTGGGTCAGCAGGTTGGGCCTGTAGTCTGAAGGGTGCTGACTTAAGATATGTGGACATTATCTTTATAGGCAAAGAAGTTAGGTAAAGAAGATTCTCTCAGGTAAAGAATCAAAGCTAGTTTCCAGAGTGTAAAGCAGTATAATTATAGTACACCTATAAAATAAAATAAGAGGCATCTGGGTGGCTTAGTCAGTGAGCAACTGACTCTTAATTTCAGCTCAAGTCATGACCCCAGGGGTATGGGATCAAGTGTCCTTCTCTCTGTTGCTCTGCCCCTCTCCTGCTCCTGTTCTCTCTCTCTCTCTCTCTCTCTCTCTCTCTCTCTCTCTCAAAAAAAAAAAATTAATTAAATCAAATAAAATTAAATTAACAGCACAGGAAACAACAGATGTTGGCTAGGATGCAGAGATAAGGGAACTGTCTTACACTGTTACTGAGAATGCAAACTGGTGCAGCCACTCTAGAAAACAGTAAGGAGATTCCTCAGAAAGTTAAAAATAGAACTACCCTACCATCCAGCAATTGCACTACTAGGTATTTACCCAAAGTATACAAAAATACTGATTTGAAGGCGTACATACACCTCAATGTTTATAGCAGCATTATCAACAATAGACAAACTATGGAAAGAGCCCAAGTGTCCACTGACTGAGGAAAGGATAAATAAAATGTCATACACACACACACACACACACACACACACACACACATACATACATATGTCCACAATGGAATATTACTCAGTCATCAAAAAGAATGAAATCTTGCCATTTGCAACAAAGTGGATGGAACTAGAAATTATTATGCTAAGTGAAATAAGTCAATCAAAGAAAGACAAATACCATATGACTTCATCATATGTGAAATTTAAGAAACAAAACAGATGGACACTGGGAAAATTTAAAAAGAGAGAGAGAAGAGAGGGAAACCAATCACAACAGACTCTTACTGATAGAGAATAAACTGAGGGTTGATGGAGGAAGGTAGGTGGGGATGGGCCAGATGGGTGATGGGAATTAAGGAGGGCACTTGATGTGATGAACACCGGGTGTTATGTATAAGTGATAAATCACTGGTTTGTGCTTCTAAAACCAATATTGCTCTGTCTGTTAACTAAAATTTAAATAAAAAGTAAAAGAAATTTAAGTGAGAGATATTTACAAAGCATAAAAAATAAAAGTCACCTGGAAACCTACTATCCAGAAATACGTTCTACTTTTATGTTACATTATAGCATTTTTTCTGGTCATATATTTGTGTATGTATGTGTGCATGTTTGTGTATAAATTGGGATTATTCTTTATTAACTCAACATGATTTTGTAAGTATTGTCTTATTAAAAATCATATGGATTAAAAATCACTGTAAGTCATCATATAAATGGAATATATTATACCTACCCAATTTTCCATTTTTCATCTGGGCACAAAAGTCTAAAATTCATCCAAGGTTGATTGGAGTAAGGATAAACTGAGAGCAGGAGGAATGGCTAAGAAGCTATTGGTAGAGGGCAACTTACATAAATTAAGGCATAGTCACATTCTAGAAGAGTTTCTTCTATTGCAGCATAACTAATGTTTCCAAGAATGCCGCCGCTCCTTGTGTCCTGTCGTGGAGCGTGGTCTCTCAGATATATTTTCTCTTCTTCCCAGTCCCCTTAACTTGGATTGTCCCAGAACTCAGCTCTCTGTTCTCTCCCATCTACATTTATTTCCTCCTTTGGCCATCTCATCCTGACCATAGGATTTAAATATTGTCTACATGCTAGCCACCTAAGGGCCTATGGGAAGGAAGGGTATTCTATGTTCAGGGGTGGATACAAGTTTTCTGAAAAAGAATTCAAAATTATAAATAAAACATGCCTGCTCCACTCCAATGTTATCCAATAGGAGACATTACAAATACAAAATGCTGGTGCCCTGCTCTGGGAGGGTTCCCAGAGGTGAGGGGCCTTGAAGCTGGGCCTATGCTATTGCCTAAGCAAGGGCCTGGAGTCAGGAGCAGAACGATATGATGAAGGAATCAGTAAGGAGATAAAGCTATCTCACAGTCAGGGGATGGGGTGGTGGAAAAAATCACCCATCAGTTTGGGCAATTTGTTCTTTGACCTCTACTCATTTGGATGTCTGCAGAACAATAATCTAAAACATTCGTTTGATTTGGCTTCCTAAAAACCAATACATTACTCATGGTAAAAGGGGGAGAGGGGAGAGTTTCTGTGGGCTAATTAACAATAATGCCCATGAAATAGCAAGCAAATGCCCAGATTCTTTATTTCCAATATCATCTCTGCACCAAAGTTTCTCTCACTGTTCCTATTGTAGGCACATAACACATTCTTCTAAAATTTGCAAAGAAGTCTTTCTTTCCACATGGAAAAGGCCTGGCTACTTTGATATGACTGTAGTTTGCCCCCCATTATACGCGAGTCCAAACATGTAAAAATATTTCTGCACCTCTCCAATCTATAGAAAACCATTCTGGGGTCTTGAAAACAGTTTCTTTACAGATGGGAGAGAATGTGAGAGAAATACCCTCAGTGTGCTGGCTAAAAACTGCAGTGTCTGCCCAGCACTGTGCTGCCTCTCATAACAGGGGATGCTCTGCTGAATGAGCCCTTGTATGTCCAAATTCAAAAAGTTCTTGTTTGCTGCAGTTGAACAAAGCTCTCACAGACAGTGGGATCTGCAGGGTAGCCACCGAGTGTGTTAAACCAATGTTGCCGCCACCACACTGCCGAACAGTTTATCGTGATGGCAGTTCTCACCTTCATGTAGAGAGCCCGGTGTTCGCACTGCCGTCCTGCACAGAGCTCCCACTGACTTCAAAGGAAATGACATAGAACAGAACCCCATGGTGTAAGGAGAAACAAGCAGCATCTGATCAGAATCAGGCCATATTTTTTTTCACTCTCTCTGTATAAATGGCTAAATTTATATACAGAATATTTAAAGGCCACCTTTCACTTCAGCAGTTTATGAATTGTCAGATGTACACACACTTATTAGGAAGCTCAACACTGAACTGCTTATGTAGGAGGGATGGGGAGGGGGTGTTATAGAGGAATCCATCCCAATCCCACATTTTTCTTGGTCTATAAGATCCCCCCAGACCAATGATTGGGTCTAGCTTAGTGTCCTTTAACTGAAAGCTGGCCTTAAGGCAAACCTTAATGAAAAAGAAGGCTTAAGAGATAGAAGAGAAAAAGAAGAAAAGGAGAGGGAGGAGGAAGGAGGAAGGAGAAAAAGAGGTGAAACCAAAAATAATGTTTATTAAATCCCTGGATAAGGGAGGTCTCTTTCTAAACTTAAAACTAAGGGGAGGAGGAGTCACTGAAGAATAGTACATTTAACTATTAAAAATAAAAAAGAAAATTTCCACATGTCAAAAATCAAAATAAGATAGATTTAAATGGCAAATAAAAAACTGGATAAAATATTTGTGACAACTTAGATAGGTAAAGGATTAATATTCTCCTGAATTTATAAAGAAATAAGGAAAGCTGATTTTAAAAAAGAAAAGCACTCCTAACGCTACTATCACAATCAACAGAGAAAGCCTGAAAGCTTTTCTTCTAAGATCAGGAACAAGACAAAGATGTCCACTCTCGCCACTTTTATTCAACATAGTACTGGAAGACCTAGCCAGAGCAATCAGACAAGAAAAATAAACAAAAGGCTTCCAAATTGGCAGGGAAGAAGTAAAACTGTCACAATTTGCAGATGTCATGATACTATATAGAAAACCCCAAACATTCCACCAAAAACTTAGTAGAACTAATAAATGAATTTTGTAAAGTTGCAGGATACAACCCATATACAGAAATCTGTTGTGTGTATATACATTAATAATGAAGCAACAGCAATAGAAATTAAGAAAACAACCCCATTTACCATTGCATCAAAAAGAATAAAATATCTGGGATAATTTTAAACGAAAAAACAAAAACACTAAAATTCCCAAAGAATAACCAAAGGGTTCATACAATTCACAGAAACATAAATTTAAATGACTAGTAAACATTTGAAACATGTTCAATAACCAATAAAAGCAATAAAGTAAAATAATTTTCCCTTCAAATTGGTAAATATGAAAAATAAAACTATATAGTCTTTTCAGATATAAACAATAATCAGAAAATGTGACTCTTCAAAAATGCCTTTTCAAAATGGTAACATCAAATAAAATACGGAAGGCTATACATAATAAGATGTGCAGAACTTAAGTGAAAAAAATGAACTCCCTTTCTGGGCAGAAGAGCCTGATGAGGGGCAGGGCCTGCTCAAGGAGGGTATTCTAGCCTAAAGAATGTCAGGAGATTAGCTACCCACCAGGAGATCAAGCAAATCAATAGAATACTGAGGATAGAGTGACTAGGTGGCTCAGTCAGTTAAGCTTCCAACTTCGGCTCAGGTCATGATCTCATGGTCCGTGGGTTCAAGCCCCACATCAGGCTCTGTGCTGACAGCTCTGAGGCTGGAGCCTGCTTTGGATTCTGCATCTCCCTCTTTCTCTGCCTCTCCCCTGCTCACACTATCTCTCTCTCTCTCTCTCTCAAAAATAGACATTTACAAAAAAAAAAAAAAAGAATACTGAGGATAATGACAGGCAAGTTTCCCACTGAGAGAAGTGTAGTATAGATAAAGATAGGGGAAAACTAGAATAAGCTCAGTGGTACTGGATTGGAGTGGAG